>JAAFCE010009125.1:6896392-6920610 GCA_013389805.1 Trigoniulus corallinus | reverse complement strand
TCGGATCGGTCACACGTTCCTCACCCACTCCTACATTTTATGGGGTGAGGAACAGCCATGGTGTGACTTCTGTTGGGAGCCTCTCACAGTGGCGCATATCTTTAGTCACTGTGAGAGATACCGCGAACTGAGATGGCGACTAGGAGTCAGTCGGGAGCTCTCTGCCTCACTTGGGGATAACCCCCAGGGGTTCTTATTCTAATTCTAATATTATACACTGCAAGCAGCCTTATTGGCCAATATGGCAGTGGAGAGACTAACTCTCAATCCTACTTATGATAACATAATACTCCTAAAACCCTAAGCTATAATTCAGGAGCCCCCCATAATACAATACCAGCTATTGTTGGATTTCCTTGGATTAAGCCCTCCACCCTATCCTCACCAAGGCTATTCCATTGTCGAATGACTCTTGGCAAAAATGACCAGTAGTATGAGTCTGTCTGTGCCCTAACCTTTTTCAATTTGTATGGATGATCCTTTCTGCCTTTATACTCAGCTGGGGACACCCTTCCAGCCAACGGTCCATTACATCCTAGCAGCAGCAGTCTTATAAAAAGGCTAATGCTGTGAGATATACGCCTCTGCCTTAATGTATCCCACCCTAGTTCCTTAATCATGGCAGATACACTCTCTGCATGAGAAAACCTATTAAGTACTATTCTTGCTGCCCTCCTTTGGATCCTTTCAACCCCCCAAGATAAGTCCTGCCTGAAAGGGAACCAAATTGGACTGCCATACTCCAAAATCAGGCATACCATAGAAATATATGCTGTTTCCTTTACCTCTTTTGGGCTATCTCTAAGGACCCTATTAATCAGACGGAGGAATTGACCAGCCCTCCCAATCACTTTACCAATGTGATCCTTCCAATTACACTCACTATTTAAGACAATACCCAGATGTTTATGGGTTATGACCCTATCAACTGTAACTCCACCTACATGATAATCAAAATCAAGTGTCTTTCTACATCTGGATATTGTTAGGATCCTACACTTCCTCAGGTTTAATGGCAATTCCCACTTTACACACCAATTGTAAATCCTGTCTAGATCCTGTTGTAATTGCACACAGGATGATAACCCATCATCTAATACCCGAGCAGCACATGTGTCATCTGCAAATAGTTCAAGGAAGGAATCAATATCAAGCCCCATGACTTTCACATGTACAACAAAGGACCCAATACACTTCCTTGAGGGACCCCTGATGTGACTGGTCTCCACTGAGATGCAAAATCCTTGAAAATGACTCTCTGTTTTCTATCAAGCTGATAGGACCTTACCCATTGAACAACATTTCTATGTATCCCTAAGTAGGACATTTTAGAGACCAGCTTATCATGGGGCACCATTGTATTTGTGAAAGAGGCTGGCCTCTTTCACAAAATTTGATTTATACACGGTTTGTTTTAGACAGCTTTGAATTTATTCTTGAATTATTTTGGCTTTTGCCTTTTTATTTCTGTGTCCTTTTTTGGCTTTTGCCATGTTTATTGTTATTACTGTTTTGGCTTTTGCCGTGTTTATTGTTATGACTGTTTTGGCTTTTGCCGCTTTTATTGTTATGTCTGTTTTGGCTTTTGCCACTTTTATTGTTATGTCTGTTCTCGTTTTTTGTGGATTTTACTTTTATTTCCGTTTTTGGCTTTTGCCTATAATTATTCGTTGATATTTATTTGGCTATTGCCTTCTGTATGTGTTAGTTTTAGTGGGCTTTTGCCCTTATTTATTGCCATCATGGTGGGAAGGCCATTTATGCCCCCACCATGTTGATTGTCTTTCTGGGCCCTAATGACCATTGTAGTTGATGGGCCCTAAAACCAAAACCAACCAACAAAAATCAATCATGTCGAGTCCTATATTATGAACATAAATTATATAGAGTGTGATATCTGATGTATGATATCAATTCACAATTAATGTTTTAATGGAACTGCAGCCCTATGAATTACCAGAGAACCTGACGTCCTAGGGCAAAATGGAGAACAGATAAATAATCAGCATAACTCATCCAATAAATCTAGCACTGAGCAAGAAATGTATGTCTTCCAATGTAAAAATTTGTTGTTCAGTGTTATTGATGGTTTTTTGAGTAATTTTCCCATGGGTTCTTTTCATCTCACTTCTTTATACACCATAGTATTTTCACTGTCCTTGGGGATTTCACTGTTTACATCTAATAACTCGATTTCATGATCCCTTCTCTCAGGATTTCTAACAAGAGAAGCTGCTGAAAATTGAATCTCACTGGTACCTTCATTTCCAGTCTTTTTGCCAGGATTTCTAATAAGATGAGTTTTTCAAGATTCAAGTTCTCCCTTTGGTTCATTTAACCTTCTCCCCCCAAGGATTTCTAGCAAGAGGAGAAGTCTTTGAGGTGACCCTTGTGCAATTTCATTGAGTAATCTATAATTAATTCTGGGTTGTTTCTGCAAACTAACCCTGGTTAGAACCTCAGGTTAGAACATGCAAATGCTTGGGAATGGACTTCATAAGGCAGGGCGTTCCAGGGAGGAAAACAGACAGCTGGAAAGAAATGGCATCAGATATCATGAGGTTGAAGGGAAGTGCAGAACAAAAAGCGATGCTCACGGTGGACCTCAACAAAAGGCTGATACTCCTTGATAACAAAATGGTAGGGATGACAATGGTTCTGGAGTGCAGCAGCAAGGGACATTATATTACACTGCAAGAGATACCTATGGAAAGGGAAGTCCTGATACTTCCAGCAATAGGGGGTAAGATGGACCCTCCAAGGGGACTGGAAAATGACTCACAGAACAGAATTATAAGCCACCCGTATGGGGGAAAGATGACCAAGCGACATCCCTTCCAGAAAGAGGGCAGAGTAGCGAATAAGGCCGAGAAAATTGGCCAGAAAAATTTCAATAAATTTGGGAACAGGGATAAAGGCCAGCAATCAATGAAAAAGAAATGCCAGCAAATTAATTTTTGCTGCAAGAACAGTATGCTGCTTGGTGAAGGAAAGAGATGAATCAAAGAGGGTCCCCAGCACACAAAGGGGCTCTGAAAGCCATGGGGGACCCCAACAATAGGAACAAGAGTGGCTAAAAGCACCTTGGTTTTATCAGTGTGAATCAGGAGACCATGCCTTGAATACCACCAGGAGAGGCACTCGAGAAAACTAGGGATATATGCAATGACTTCATTTACTAGAGCAGGCAGTACAGATATACCAAAAATAGTTATCATCTGCATAGGACCACACCATCCAATCTGTATACAAAGAAGGGAGGGAGGCAGTAGCGACATTGTACAGGAGGGGGCTGAGGGCAGAGCACTGAGGTACCCCCTGACCAGGATATGGGTCGTGGACAAAGAACGTAATGACACCACCTGACTATCCACAAACTAGACCAAGATATTAAATAAGAAAGGGGTTAGATAGACTATTTCACAAAGAGACAATAAGAGCAGAGTGATCAACAGCATCAAAAGTCTTGGCAACGTTGGTTTTCAGTGGAACAAAAATAATCCCGTACGGCCAAGTTGCACTGGACACACCAGTTCCCATTAGATCACTGAAGTTAAGCAGTGCACACCCACGTCAATACCAACTTGGGTGGTTAGTAAAGAACGTTGGGTGCTGCAAATTAACCCTCTTCCTCCTCCTTTCACCTACCTCCTCATCTCCCACGGGCAGCCTCATAAGGGGTTAACCTGTTATGGCTGCCTGGCTTACACCCCAACAAACAAACTAATCAAAGATTCAAAGATACAAAAGAAGCAAGTATACCCACCAACAGGGATAGAAGGGCAAAGGAGGCAAACAAATTAGGCCTGGCACTGAACTGTGAGCTAGGAATGCTGGAGAGAAGGGGGGGTCACACACCAGGTTGAAAACCCACCATTCAAAGACCTTTCCCAGAGGTTGCAATGGGATGAAACCCCACCCCTGGCCCCCCTTAGGAACAGGGACAATAATGGACGACTTCAGGGGTGGGGGTACAACCCCCCACCCCAGGCCATACAGCAGTTGAAGAGATCAGCAAGGGTAGACAAATTAGTGGTATCCAAGGCCTTAATCAGGAAAGCAAGAACTCCATCAGGAGAGGACCCAGAGGAGGGCTTTAGGCAGGAAATATAACAGATGAATGAGGGCAGGAAGGGATAAGATGGGAGGGGCCATACCCAAAGTGGGGACCTTTGAATAGGTGCATGCCACAGCCAGAAAAAGGGGGAGAGGGTTAACCAGGTTTTCAAGAATCTGGGCTCCAATAGAGGGAGGGTGCACAAAGGCCCACAGGGTAAACAGGGGAGCGTTGGGAGCAAGGGAAGCTACCTTTGCTTCTCTAAGTCTATGGGAGAAGGTCTGCCGGGGGTCGGAGTAAGCATGATAGTCACCAGGGCACCAGGAGAGTTTCCACTCCCAGAGCAGCTGGGAAACAGAGGCATGTAAAGCTGAGAGCTGGGGGTTCCACAAAGCCCATGGTTGCAGCTGATTAGAGGTGGGAACTTGGGGGTAGAAAACTGCAAGGGACTGCCACAGACATAAGCACAGGTGATAAACCTGAGCAGAGGGATGGGAAGACTGGAGCCCCAAGCAGGAAAGGAGACAGACAGCATGGCATTGAGTCCATGAGAGTTGAGCTTAGAGAAATCAGGAAACAGCAACATTGAAGGATGATCTAGAAGGTCCGTCACAAAAAACTGGTCCAACACAGTGGAGGATGTGGAGGAGACCCTGGTTGGTGCAAAGACGGTGGCTTTGAGACCCAACAATAAAAAAAATTCCAGAAGATACACAGCTAATGGAGAAGGAGCCACCATAGGTAAGATTCACTGCAGCAGAGTTAAAATGAGAAGATATAAATGAACACAAGATATCGGGATCCAAGTAGGCAGGACGATATACTGCCCAACACTGCAAAAGGTATGCACTGAACAACACGTCAATGCATAAGAGATCTGTCCCATCCTTGGAAAGCTTTACAAGGACATGAACAGAGGGGTGTGAACGAACAAAGTTGGCAACTCCCCCACCACTGGAGGGCCGATTACAGTGAAACACAGTACGTTGGAATGCAGCGACAAGAATCAGGAATGTTAGCTTGCAGCCAAGTCTCAGTGACTAAAATGAAGGTCAGAGTATGTTGCAATGCATAACCCTCTAGCATATTTAACTTGGGGAAAAGTCCACTTCCCTTCCCAGGAGAAATATACACTGGTTCTGTCAGGGTAGGGTTTGGTCCTCTATAGCAGGGGTGGCCAACTTTTGTGAACATAAGATCGACTTTTTACCCTAAAAACGTGTCGTGATCGATTTTTACCTTAAAACCATGTCGCAATCAACTTTTTACCCTAACAACGTGTCGCAATTGACTTTTTATCCTAAAACGTGTCACGATTCACTTTTTATCCTAAAACGTGTCGTGATCACAGTCAAATTGGGGAGGGCAGGTTTGATACTGGACCCACCTAGGTCCAGTATCGTATGTAGAACCACAGGTGCAGACCTAGAAACACTGAGCCACTATGTCACCGAGGCAGGTGTTAAGTCAACACATCATGAGTGATCGACCAAAATTGGCTTCGCTGGTTGGCCACCCCTGCTCTATAGGGCTTAATATACACTCCAGCCAGCAACAGGTTAAGGATAAAGCAAGTAATATTTTGAAAATAAAATTGCCAAGGAATATTCTAAAACTCTTCAAATGAATTGTATTTGAAATTTCTCTTTTTAAAGCCCAAAATGGGAGATTAAGTGAATTAAATATTATAAAGTTCATAAATTAAATTGTGAATTAATCTCCTCTTTCAATCATAATGATAAACTAGCTCAAATAAATATTATTGATTGAGTTTTTATAACACCCAAATTGGATATGGACCTTAAGATGGGATATTTGTTCTAAAAATTGAGAAATAAAAAAACTACTTGAAAACACACATGTATTAACAACTGCCTTTCCTCCCTTCAGCTGTTGCCCACCCTTGCTGGCAGATGCCATCCTCCAGGAATCTCTCCAGGTATCCTGAAATCCAGGTATCTTGAAATTCTCCAGGTATCTTGAAATTCTTAAGGAGGGTAAGACAGTGGTGTTTATGTGGGTTCCGGGGTCCTGTGACTAAAAGTTAGGTACTCTTACTAACATCTTGATATTACATGTTTTTCCTGCACATGGCCCCACAAAATATTTTTTTACCCTGCTATCACAAAAGCTCACATTGTCACAGAAAGCTCTTTGGCTAAGAAAGCACAAAATGATACAAATAGATTCTGATGTGACCCACAGAATCAATGGGGGAGGGGTGGCTGAAGTGGAGACATGCAAGCAGAGTCCTGTGTGATAGGAGGATCCCAATTTAGTTACCCCATGTGTGCACAGGGTAGAATAGGCACACTGCAAACCTGCATGTCATAAGAGGTGACTAAAAGGGGTGACTTTTTCTTGCCCCAGATAGCCTTACTACCCAAGTGGTTGTTCATGTATTTGGTCCGACTTGTTCTTGGTCGATGTAGGCTCCTCACTGAGGTGACTGTATATAAAAGCCTACCCACATGTTTGCCGTGCATGGAGACCCGCCCCCCTGGAAAAAGCAGATCCTGGTGATTGAGGAGGCGTATGCCCTGGGATGTCTCTCGGCCACTCCACACTGGTGTGGTGGCTGACAGACATCGAGGATTAAGGCTGTGGCCTACAGCCCCAACACATCACTTTAGCCACAGCTTCCAGGGAAAACGGGAGGCCAAGACGGATACACGGTCTTGGTCAATCGGCCAGGGGCACATAAGTGGTTATGCCCCCTAGGGTTACTGTGAGTGGACCAGCAGTCAACCCCAATGCCTTTGGTCTGGATCTCGGGATTATGCCACCCTTATGGTATCCTGTCCGAGCACCCTTGGCGACCCGAATGGGCATCCCCTTGTTGCACTCCGTGGTGGGTGAGGCCTGTGGGCAGTGAATTTCATAATTTAATCAAATTATGGCAACTTTAAAACAGAGGCTGGGGGCCTCACCAAATAACCCCACCCCTTTGTCTTCTTCTTCTTTTCTTTCTGGGACTTGTTCTTGTGTTGAGCCTGAAGACAATGGCCTCGGTTCCACCCAACTTAGTGGGCCGACTGCCGCTAAGCCTGTGGAGACAAGTAGTGCTCCAAACAGGAGGCCATGTTCCCCCAGTAAGCCGTCTGGACCCCAGAACGATTCTGTGCCTCCTACTGCAGCGGCACCTGCCCTTAACAAGAGGCAACGACCTCTCAGACTTAACTTGCAGGGCTCCACCACCGATGTCAAGCATGTCCCTGCATCTAAGGAGGCCTAAGGTGCAGTCAAATCCCCTTCCACCCCTTCCTCCTATTCTATCCGGTTTCTTTCCATATCTGGGGAGAATGCTGCAGCTTTGGGGAAGGCGTCGCCCTTCCTTATTGCCAAAGCCATTAAGGGCATTGCTGGTGACGTGACTTCAGTCAAGAAGCTTCGCAATGGCACCTTGTTGGTGGAGGCATCTGCCCCTCACCACATTTAGGCATTGCTTAAAATGCAGAAACTCGGTGATTTCCCCATTGTGGTCGAACCCCATCGCACCCTTAACACCAGTAGAGGTGTGGTGCAGTGCCCCGACCTACGTGGGGAGTCAGAGGAGAGCATAGTGGAGGAGCTCTAGGACCAGGGTGTGGTGGCTGTCCACCGCACCTTGGTTTGAAGGGATGGAGAATCCCACACCTCTGACCCCAAATTGCCAGAATACATAAGGGCCGGCTACCTCTGCTTGCCAGTACGACCTTTCATTCTTAGCCCCCTTCGCAGCTTCAAGTGTCAAATGTATGGTCATAGCCAGAATTCCTGTTCTGCCAGGGCCATGTGTGGCACTTGTGGGCAGGGAGACCATTCCCTGAGCCATGTCAGACTGCACCTTATTGCACCAACTGTAAGGAAAACAACCCCGCCTCTTCTTGTGATTGCCCCACCTGGTTGCAGGAACATGCAATCCAGGAGTTGCATGTCAAGAAGGGTATAAGCTTTCAAGATGCATGGCCACTGCTAGCCTTGCCAAGGACGCCAAGTTGTGGCTTATCCTATGCAGGTACTGCATAGGTGGCTGCTGCATCATCTGTCTGCACCCAGAGATACTACCACAACTCCAGCCTCCTTGGAGGCCACAGATGCCTGTCATCAAACAGAGGCATCTCCTTTGAGCAACCCCCTTCCTGGCTCAGCCCAGCTGGCCACCTCCATAGCGGTGGTGGTGGGTGAGAGAGGGGGAAGGAAACCAGGGACACCCCCTGCCCCTGCAGTGGGGCGCATGCCTTTCGTTCATCGACCCAGGCTCTTTGGCCAACAGCAGAAAGCACTGATTGGCAGCATACCCCAACTGGGTCATGATGGGGATTCCTCCTTTGAGATGGAGGAGGAAGACCCAATTGTAGGCACCCCTCCCTTTTCTGCTGTGGGACGGAAAAAAGGGAGGAATTGAAATAAACCTCCAAAGCCCACCTAATGGTGAATCTCCTTCAATGCAACTGTCGAGGTTTTTCCCACAAGAGGGACGATCTCATGATCTCACGGCACAACCCCATCTGCATCTCCCTGAAGGAGATCCTCTGCCATAGTGATACCCCACTTTCGTTACGGGGGCTACAACATGTATGCAGAGCTGTGGCAGTTTCACTGCAACTAAATGTGCCCACCACTCTATGTTCCCTCTACCTGCCTCCTGGGATGGATATCCCATGGGCAACATTGACTCCCTCACAGCCCAGCTTCCCAGACCCTTTCTGATTATGGGAGATTTTAACACCCATAACCCCCAATGGGGCTCGGACAGTCGCAACCCCCGAGGGCTCCTTGTGGAACAATGGGTGTCACACAATGGCCTCATTGTCCTCAACACAGGTGCCCCCACACACATGTGATGACTGCCACTGGTGGTCTTTCCAGTATCGACCTCTCCTGCTCTCCTGGGTTGGCGCCCAGTCTGCAATGGGAGGTACTGTCTGACCCTTGTGGAAGTGACCACTTCCCCATCAGGATTAGCAGTGGAAGTGGGGGCATTGCCCCAACAACCACCATGGTGGTGTTTGCATCAGGCAGACTGGGAGGAGTTTCCTCATCGAATCCACTTTCACCCACTGCATGATTTTGATGGGGTCAATGATCTAGTGAGCCACTTCACAGAGGTGGTGATCAGGGCGGCATTGGCATCTGTTCCCCAGCTCCACAAGCACGGGTGCCATGGTGGACGGAGGACTGTCGGAGTGCAATTTGGGCCCACAGGGGCTCCCTTCGCCTCTTCCAGTCTCATCCAACTGATGCCAATTGCGTCCACTACCTTAGAGCCTGGGCATATGCATGACAGGTAATCAAGGAGGCCAAACGCTCCTCATGGAGTGAGTATGTCTCTTTGCTTACCCACCACATGCCATCCAAGAATGTCTGGGAAAAGCTGAGAAAAATCCAAGGAAGTTCTTACAATCCTGTGGCTCTGGTCTCCTTGTGCAAGGGAGACATCTACTTCTGCCTTGTGAGGTGGCTGAGGAGCTGGCGAGGACATTTGCAGCCATCTCCAGTTCCCAGCACTACACTGCAGCTTTCAACAAACAGAAAGAAGCTGCAGAATGCCTTCCTATTAACTTCTCTGGTGGTGTTGCTGAGGGGTATAACGACCCATTTACCCCTTGGGAGCTGCGGGCAGCTCTAGCACGGGCCTGGGATACTGCCCCCAGTCCTGATAACATCCATTACCAATTGCTACGGCATCTACCTGAGAATGGTCTTTCCTACCTCCTTGAGGTTTTTAATTATATTTGGCAGCAGCACAAAATTCCTGTAGGCTGGCGAGAGGCTATCATCATTCCCCTCCCAAAACCTGGCAAGGATAGTAGCCTACCCACGAATTACAGGCCCATATCTTTGACGAGCTGTCTGTGTAAAACCATGGAATGCATGGTTAACTGGTGCCTGGGGTGGTATCTGGAACAGCACAACTTTCTCGCCAATGCCCAATGTGGCTTCCGTGCTGGAAGGTCTCCCATGGATCATTTGATCTCCCTGGAGACAGCAGTGCGTGAGGCCTTTCTCCACAGGCAGCACTTAGTGGCTGTCTTCTTTGATGTGGAGAAGGCATATGATACCACATGGCGCCATGGTATATTTGAGACCTTGCACCAGTGGGGGCTTAGGGGTAATTTGCCCTTCTTCCTCCTAAGCCTTTTGTCCAACCGGACCTTCAGAGTGCATGTGGGTAACTCCTACTCATCTGCCTTTCTGCAGGAGAATGCTGTCCCACAGGGGAGCATCCTTAGTGTGACGCTCTTTGCTGTTGTGGTGAACGGTTATCCCTCCTCCATTCACCCCCCCCCCCCGGGACAACCATCCCTATTTGTGGACGACTTTTCCATTGTGTACCGGGGTGCCACAATGCATGGCATTGAGCATCAGCTGCAACTGGCACTAAATAGTGCCAATGAGTTTGCCACCTCACGTGGCTATAAATTCTCCCCTGAGAAAACAACAGTCATGCACTTCTATCGTAAGCAACGGCTTCACCCTGAGCCTCCGCTTACCCTGAATGGCCGCCTCCTCCCAGGTGTAGAGAAAGGTCTTTCTTGGTCTCTTTTTTGACAGCAGTCTGACGTGGGTCCCACATTTGAAGGAGCTGAAGGCTAAGTGCCTTCGCTCCCTTAATATTCTGTGGTGCCTGCAGGGAACTGGTTTTGGGGCAGATCGAACGGTGATGCTTCGATTATACCAATCACTCGTTCGATCACAACTTGACTATGGCTGTAGTGTTTATGGCCTGGCTGCTGCATCCGGTTGTCCATTGGGGCTTTTCACACAAGTCCCATGCTCAGCCTTTATGCTGAATCCGGTGAGCCACCACTGACTGTATGGTGGCAATGCTTAGCAGCTTCATATATTTTGTGGCTGAAAGGTCAGCCACAGCACCCTACACACCCAGTCGTTTTTAGTCGCACTCTGCGACGACCATTCGATCGCCGGCCTGGGGTTCCCCCTCCATTTGGCATGCAGTGGATGGATGGTCTCACTGGCCTGGGTGTGACTCTACCTAGAGTGCAACCTGTACTGCCGGCCTCTGTGCCACCCTGGACAATACCAGAGCCAAGTTTTAATTTGACACTCATGGCCCTCCCGCCAGTACTGATAGGTCGGTGTACCAACAAAAGTTTGGACGCCTCTCTCTGACCTATCAGGGCCATGTTTTTGTTTACACGGATGGGTCGAAGGATGGTACCTCTGTGGGTTGGTCAGTCTTTACAACTGGTCATCTCATAGGGGGCCGCCTTCCAGGTGTCACTAGTGTCTTAACTGCAGAGCTCACCGCTCTGCACAAGGCACTGGAACTCATCCAGCATTTGAATAACCAACACTTTGTGGTTGCGACTGACTCCCTATCCTCCCTCGAGCTGTTGCATACCCTTTATAGCAGACATGCCATCGTTCAGGGTGTGCATAGTTCACTGCTCACAATTCGCCAGCAGGGCAAGACAGTTTTGGTTATGTGGGTCCCGGGGCATGTTGGCATCATGGGCAATGAGAGGGCAGATGCCCATGCCCGGCAGGTGGCCCAGCTGCCAGATGTACCTAACACTACTGTCCCCTCCTCTGACGCTCTAATGATGGTGAGGCGGGCTGTCCATGAAGAATGGCGGTCCCAGTGGTTTTTGGAGACCATCAACAAACTCCACACACTGAAGGACACTCCAGTGCACTGGGTGTCCTCATGCCACCAGTCACAGAGGAAGGAGGTTGTGCTTGTTTGGCTGGGAATTGGTCACACGTTCCTCACCCACTCCTACATACTATGGGGTGAGGATGAACCATGGTGTGACTCCTGTTGGGAGTTGACACACTGTTGGCACACATATTTAGCCACTGTGAGAGATACCGTGAACTTAGATGTTGACTGGGAGTCAGTCCAGAGCTCTCCACATCACTTGGGGATAACCCCCAGGGGGTGGAGAACTCGCTTGTTTTTGTGAAAGAGGCTGGCCTCTTTCACAACATTTAACCTTAGCCATTTTTCTTATTAACATCTTTTCCTGTTACTCTTCTTTTTGGCTTTTTATTTTTCCTTTTTTTGTCGGTTTTGGCTTTTGCCCTTCTATGTTAGTGTTTGTCTAGGCCTTTGCTGATTTTTACTGTATCTGTTTTGGCTTTTGCCTTTATTTGTGTCTCTTTAGGCTTTTGCCTGTTTAGCTTTATCTGTGTTGGCTTTTGCCAGTTTTATTCCCGGTTATTTTTGTGGCTTTTGCCTTTTACTATTTTTACTCATAGTGGGCTTTTGCCCTTATTTATTATCATCATGGTGGGTTGGCCTTTTACACCCCCCCACCATGGTGATTGTCTTTCTGGGCCCTAATGACCTTTGTAGTCGATGGGCCCTAAAACACAAACAACAACAACCCCAATCTAGTTGAAAAGGAATTTCAGCAGGACAGTGGTTAGACCAGCTATGCCATATGGATCAGAGTGCTGGGTAGTGAGGAAAACCCACGTCGATAGAATGTGAGATGCAAATGCTGTGGCACGTGTGGCGTGTAGAGAGCTGATAGAATTAGGAATGAGCCTATTAGAAGTAGCCTGGGTGGTGGACATCATCAAAAAATTGAGGGAGAATAGGGTGAGGTGGTATGGACACATCATGCAAAGGGGGAAGAGGAGCTGGTAAGGTTAATTCCAGGAATGCAGGTGGTCATAGCACTAGGGGCAAAGGGAGACCAAAGCAGACGTGGAAACAGGTTTTCCATAAGGATATGACAGTGTGTGGGTGGATGGGGAACTGGGAGAGAGTTTGATGGGAGTCTAGGGCTAGAACCCTGCCACAGGCAGGATGAGGGGATGATGATGATATAGTAAGTACCAAGTGTAGAAAGTGTACAACCTGCTTTTAAGTTTATGTTGAATTGTAAGTGTTCCATGCTAGTACAATGTCACAGTTTAGTGTTCCCTGACTTCAAACTGATTGAAAACCACTGCTGTACTGTACTGAGACAGATGGTAGAAAAGTATAGGGCAGCAAAGAAGGACCTCCATGCCATCTTTATTGACCTGCAGAAGGCCTTTGACAGTGTTCAACGACAGGTAGTCTGGGAAGTATTACGAAAAAGAGGGGTGGAAGAAGGGATTATTAGAATAATCCAAGATATGTATGATGGCTCCATAGCCAGGGTAAGGACACCTTGGGGAAACACTGGGGGCTTTCCAGTGAGAGTTGGGGTGCACCAAGGTTCAGCACTCAGTCCATATCTTTTCCTCCTTGTTATGGATGAACTGCTGACAGGTGTAGGAGAATGGGCCCCACAGTGCCTGGCTTTTGTGGATGATTTAGGGAAGATTAGTGACTGCAGAGAGCAGATAGAGAAGGGACTAAACGATATACGAGGAGCAATGGAAAAGGGAGGGCTAAAGATTAACATGATGAAGACAGAGTATCTAGCTTTCAATTGGGATGGCCAGGATAAAAACGGGGACATACGCTCGAGAGGCGAACTGGTGAAAAAGGTGCAGGAGGTAAAGTACTTAGGATCATCGTTCCACAGCAATGGTGAGATAGACTCAGATGTGACCCGCAGAATCAATGGGGGGTGGTTGAAATGGAAACAGGCAAGTGGAGTCCTGTGTGATAGAAGGGTCCCGATCAAGTTGAAAGGGAAGTTTTACAGGACAGTGGTTAGGCCAGCTATGCTATATGGATCAGAGTGTTGGGCAGTGAAAAAAGCCATGTAAGCAGAATGCAAGTAGCCAAGATGCGAATGCTGTGATACACGTGTGGTGTGTCGAGAGCAGATAGAATTAGGAATACGTACATTAGAGGCAGCCTGGGGGTGGTGGACATTGCCAAAAAAATGAGGGAGAATAGGCTGAGGTGGTATGGACACGTTATGAGAAAAGGGGAGGAGGAACTCGTTAGATGCATCTCAGGAATGAGGGTGGTCGGAGGCATCCGTGATAGGGGGAGACCAAAGCGGACGTGGGAGCAGGTTGTTCAAAAGGACATGGCAGTGTGCGGGGTGGACGGGGACCTAGTGGGAGACAGACGGGAGTGGAGGGCTAGAACCCGCAGACCTGACCCCGCCACAGGCGGGACAAGGGTATGATGATGATGATGATGAAATCTTTAAGTCATATTTTATCATAATTTTCTTTCATTATTATTGTATATTTTATAGTTGGGTGGATTTTATGGCAGGGTGAATGGGGGTCTTGTTGCAGATAGGTGGGGGTGGAGGATTGGAACCCACAGACCCGACCCAGCCACGGGCTGGAGAAGGGTGTGATGATTTAGTTTGAAAAATACACCTCGTATAACTATTAATTTTCTTCCCTGCTGATTGGCTATGGGTCGTCAGCCGACCAAACTGGTCGTAAACGGACGATCTTGATAAGTGGAACTCATTACTATTTCAAGGTGGTTTTATGACGTGTTGGAAAACTCACAACGAACTTACGCAAAATTAGACAGTGCTGTAGAAAACTGCAGACGCTTCGTCGACAGCACTGTATAGTGCCATTGACGCAATTCAGAGACATTCAAAAATACATCGTCACGTGGCACTCACGTAAAACGCATATTTTTCGTCACGTGGCGTTGATGTCATAGTCATGCGATTGTCTGCGATCCGTATTAAAATTGGAAAATAGCGGGAGGTGATAATTCATATAATTCAAGTGTATATAGGAATGAGACTTTTTAAGCTTTGTAGTAGTGATGCTATTTAAAACGAAGTGGGGGAAGAGGAAACATATGAACTATATGTTCTGCTAAGAAATATACTATACTGAAACTTTCAAGTAAGTATGACTTTCAAAAAGTAAGTATTGTTGAATCCTATTAAAGTTTGCCTAACTTTCGGTATGATTTTTAAACCTTAAGTGGTGTGGTGAAGTCTACATACACACGTAGTATGGTGGTGGTCACAATGACCACGTCTAGTTTTGCCTCTTATAAAAAATTGTGAGTTTCAAAAAGAATGATTAATTTTTAAATTTGATAAACTAAACCTTTAAATTAAATTTATAAGGAGAATTTTGAGGAAAGTGATTGCATTTTATTCAGAAGGATCTCAAAATGTGCAAAACCTAAAACATTAAGAAACCCTGCAAGGGATCACTGATTGTATAATAATATTTAACAAGTTACAGTATATTACTAAATTGCAATGTATGAAGTTCCTATGCCCTTAAAAAACACAAACCGAATTTCCAGAGAGTAAAGATATATGGAAAGCTTGAGTTCCATTGAATACAGTTTGCTTACGCAACTGCTGTGGTGGTGGTCAGAATGACACCAGTGGTGTGAAAAATTGGTACTGAGCGTAAAAACACAGGTAACCTTTATGCCATTAGTTCAAAGGTGCAGAATTATAAAGCAACTGAATTGCAGATAAATATAGAAAGAAAATTAATGAAGCAATAATCAAATATTCTGTGAGTGGTGTCAACATGACCACCACCACACCACTTAAGGTTTAACCCTTCATTTCTCATTTATGGGAAATGGTAGGTGCTTGATTATAAGATGACTATTTGACCTCTGTTGAGGAGGTTAAGAGATATATTACAACCACAATATACAGTAGGCAAAAGGAAACCGCCGCAGTGGCATAGTGGTTAGCATGCTCAGCAAATGCGTCAATAATGGATGAAGGTGGGTTGGAGAGGCTGCAAATGTGCCATCTTTCGCATGAGAAGTAAAACTGAGGTCCCATGTACCATGTCACTTGCACATAAAAGAACCCTCTCTACTACGCAACGGGTAGATGAGGCGTAATTTCCAGGTGTAGGAGCTCGCCCCCAGGCGTAAGTAGAATTCCCCAACAAACACTAGACCCGATGATAAATAAGCATAGCGGTTGCAGCTTTGGCTGGTAACCAGCTGCAGAAAAACTATGACCAATATATCACCCTTCTGTCCATTCAGAAGGACAAGATGAATACCGAATCCTGCCGTAGGGAGGAAAATGGTGAGTTCCTTAATATACAGTAGGCAAAAAGGTGTGCCAATAGTGGATGCCATTTGGTGCTTAGGGTTGGACACAAAGTATGCATGTTAAAGCGACTGAAACCAGCCTGTTTTTTCTGCTGAAGATGCCAAGCTCATCTGAAGAAGATATTTTATTTTTGAAATCTTAAATTTAAGTATGCCAGTATTCTCCATCACATTCCTGTTGCCGTGGGACTTCCCTCAGTGAACAAGAAAACTATACAAATACCCATAATTTTGTTGATATTTCCAGCAATGCATTTTAATATACAGTATACCCTCCCAAGTTGACCACCTCCATATGTTGACCACCTCTTTATCTTGACCATGAATCATTGGAACCAAAATGCCCCTATAGGCATACCCTTGTGGGAACACTCCATAAGTTGACCACCTCTGGATATTGACCACTGACCACCTACAGTTGGCACAACAGTCATCATCACCTCTCTGTTGACCATTTTGGTGCAATCATGCTCCAATCGGCCAGCTGTGTACAAAATTCACTCTACCAGTCGCTCATAGGGGAAAACCCATTTCATCTACCAGACACTCATAGGGGAAACCCTTTTCACTATGCATCTTGTTGTCAAAGTGAACGAGTGTATGTAGCATTATGTCAAAGTGAAAAATAGTGGAGCTAACGCTAGAAAAGAAGGTGGAAGTTCTGGACCAAGTAAAGGCAGGGAAATCTCAGCGAAAGATAGTCAAAGATTTTGGGATTTCGAAATGTCAAGGCAACGGACAATATTTTGAAAGCATTTAATGAAAATTGTTCTAGCAGAAGGAAAAGGATTGTGGCTGATGATTTGGATCAAAAAGTTTTTCAGTTTTTCTCAAGTTGTCAATCCAAGAACATTCCTTTAACTGGGCCACTGCTTCAGGAAAAAGCAAAAGTAGTCGCCCAAGCACTGGGACATGAAGATTTCACTGCCAGCAATGGTTGGCTGGAAAAGTTCAAACTGTGGCATAACATTCAATGTTGTTCTTTAAGTGGTGAGTCAGCTGATGTGAATCTTGTTGCTGCTGATGACTGGAAATCAAAGCTGCTTACGTTGATTGCAGATTATAGTCTGACAGATATTTTTAATGCCGACGAAATGGCTGTGTTTTACAGACAGCTTCCAACCCGTTCTGTTGTTCAGAAAGGCGATCGGTTCAAGGGTGGCAAACAAGCTAAGGAATGCGTAACTGTCCTTCTCTGCTGTAGTGCCTTGGGCAACAAACTACAACCTCTAGTCATTGGTCATGCTGAACGTCCTAGAGCATTGAATAACGTGATAACGTGAATAATGTGAATCCAAAAAACCTTCCAGTGCAATTCTCCTTCAACAAAAAAGCGTGGATGACCAGTTCTGTTTTTTTGGACTGGGTGAAAAGTGTAAACACAGCCATGAAGTGCAAGCAGCAGAAAATTGTCATTTTGGTAGACAATGCTACTAGTCATGGACCCATTGTGCTCACAAATGTTTGGCTGCTGCATCTACCCCCTAACTTAACATCTGAGGTGCAACCTCTTGATCGAGGGATAATCCAAACAATGAAGCTCCACTACCACTGGCAGTTGCTCAACATGTTAATTGCAAATGCTGAAGACTGCCAAAAGGCCATGGAGTTTAGTAAGTCGATCACTATTCTAGACTGCATTCGGTGGGTCGCATCAGCCTGACAATGCATTTCCAAGATCACCATTGCAAAATGTTTTCAACAGTGTGGTGTACCAATGGACAACCCCAACGTTGCTGAAGTGGATATTGTTCCCACTGATGAACAACTATTGAACATGGAGTTGGTCAGTGTTAATGAAATGATGCAATATGAGAGCAGTGTGGAGCTTCATGAGACCCTTGGTAGCGATACTGAGAGCATGCTGCTTTCTGTAATCAGTTCAAAAGAAACAGAGGAAGAGAGTGAGGAATCTGAGGAAGAGCAAGAGAATTTTCAAAATGTCACTGTTCAACAAGCATCACTCTATATTAAAGAAATAGTGTGCTTTGCAGCAGGCAGCTCTGGAAGCTTACTAGAAAAGGCATTTGATCTTCATAAAGAAATCGAGCAAGTGCATGCCACATCCAAGTCCTCAAAACAAAGTGCAATAACAGATTTCTTTAAATCCACATAATATACTGTACATCCATGTTAATGCTCACAATATTTTTACATACATACTGTACATAAATGTATGTTATTTATACTGTATGCTCATGAAACCTACATGATTTCTTCTGATCTGTTCTTTTATTAAATATGTACAAATGTTCATTTATAATTTTATGTGACCTCCAGATGTTGACCACCTCCATATGTTGACCGGTTTTGCTTGGAACAGTGACTGGTCAGGTTAGGGAGGTTATACTGTACATGAAAATAAATATTAAACTTTAGTAACATAGGCTCCTGGATTTTCCTCAGCTTTTCCCAGACTTTCTTGGAGGGCATGTGACAGGCAAGTGAGGGGACATACAGAATCCAAGCCATTCATATGCCTGGGCTCAGAGATAGTTGACATGATTGGCATTAGTAGGACGAGGCTGGAAGATGTGAAGGGCTCACCTATGAGCCCAAATCGCACTCTGACAGTCCTCTGTCCACTGTGGCCCCTGTCATCATGGTGGGTTGCAAGAGCTCTGGGGGATGGAAACCAAAGCCACCCCAACAACCACCTCTGTGAAGTAACTCACTAGATCATTGATCCCATCAAAATCACACCACACAGTGGGTGACAATAGATATGATGGGCAAAATCCTCCCAGTCTGTCTGGTGCAGACACCACCATGGTGGTTGTTGGGGCAGTGCCCCACTTCCACTGCTAATCCTGATGGGGAAGTGGTCACTTCTGCAAGGGTCAGACAGAACCTCCCATTGCAAAACTGGTGCCAACCCAGGAGAGCAGATGGAGAGGTTATGCATGAAAAACCACCAGTGGCAGTCCACCTGTGTTTAGAACAATGAAGCCATTGTGTGACACCCACTGTTCCACAATGAGCCCTCAGGAGTTGCAACTTTCTAAGCCCCATTGAGGATTATGGGCATTAAAATCGCCAAGTCACTGGGCTGTGAGTTGAGTGAGGTCTTCCCATGGAATATCAACCCCAGGGGTCAGGTAGAGAGAACAAATAGTGGTGGGGACATCCAGTTGTAATGAGACCACCACTCCCTGCAGAGGCGTCTGCAATGCTACTGGCACATGCATACACCCATTCTGGATAAAGACAGCCATCCCTTCCACAGAGTGGCTTCCTTGCTGCCAGGTGTCTGTATATATGGTGTACCCCCATAACAAAATGGGAGCATCACTGTGGCTAAAGATCTCCTGGAGAGAGACAGGGTTGTGCCATGAGATTAGGATTGTGATCTCATCCCTCTTGTGGGAAGAACCTTGACATTTACCGTTAGGTGGGCTTAAGAGGCTTATTTCTGTTCCTTTCTTTTCTCCATCCCACTGCCAAAAAGGGAGGAGTGACTACAGTTCGGTCATCCTCCTCCATCTTGAAGGAGGAATCCTTATCATGCCCCAGTTGGGCATGCTGCCACCCAGTGCTCTCTGCCATTGGCCATAGAGCCAGGGTGGATGAACCAAGGACACCTGTCCCACTGCAGGAGTGGGGGTGTCCCCAGTTTCTTTCTTCCTGTTTCAAACACCACTGCCTCCAAAGTGGAGGTAGTGGAGGTAGCCAGCCATGATGAACTCTGGCAACTTGGGCCTACTGAAGGTCAGTGTAAAGGTGTCAGAGGGGTGGGATACTCCATCCCATCGAACTGAGGTGTGCCAGACAGCCTCCTGACCATGGTCCCTGAGCTCCTAGGTTGGGACACTGCACCATACCTCTGCTGGTGATTAGGGTGCACTGGGGTTCGACTGCCATGGGGAAGTCACCAGGCTTCTGCATTTTGAACAGTGCCCCAATCTGGTGGGGCGCCTCCACCGACAAGGTGACATTTTTAGTTTTTTGACTGAAGTCATGTCACTGACAATGCCCTTGGTGGGAAGGAAGGTCGATGCCATCCCCAAAGCTGCACCATTCTCCCCAGATATGGAAAGGAACCAGGGTGTGGAAGTTGACTTGACTGCACCTAAGACCTCCTTAGGTGCAGGAACATGCCTTCCATCGATGGTGGAGCCCTGCACCTTAAGGCTAAGAGTCCATTGCCTCTTGTTATGGACAGGTACTGGTGCTGATGCATTAGATGCGACAGATGCGTTCCCTGATTCAGTTGACTTACTGGGGGAGCGTGATCTCTTATTTGGAGCAGTACTCGTCTCCATAAGCTCAGTGGTAGTCGATCCAATCAGTTGGGTGGGGCCGAGCCTGCAATCTTCTGGCTCAAGAGAAGAAGAAGAATACAAAGGGGTAGGGTTATTTGATGAGGCCGCCAGCCTCCGATTTCCTGCCATACTTTGGGGTGTTTACAATTCTTTGCCTGCAGTCCTCACCCACCATGGAGCCCAACGAGGGGACGCCCATTCAGATCGCCAAGGTTTTTCACACAGGTAACTGCAATGGTGACATAATCCCAGAGTACCAGACCAGTGACTGCCGGCCCACCCTGCAGTAACCCTGGGGGGGGAAGACCTATGCTCCCCTGGCCAGTTGACTAAGGGTACACAAACCCATGTGCCCCTGGCTAGTTGACCAAGACCAGGTATTGGCCTTGGCCACCCGTTTTTATCTGGAAGCTGTGGCCAAAGTGACATGTTAGAGACTGTAGGTTGCAACCTTAGTAGGACCCTAATACCTTTGTTGTCAATGGGCCCTAAAACACTAACTAACTAACGCAACCTTAGTCCTTGATGGCTGTGAGCCACTGCAGGGCATGCACTCTCTGTCACCAGGATCCACTTTTCCCAGGGGTACGGGTCTCTATGCACAACAAACACATGGGTAGGCGTTTTTTTATGGTCACCTCACTGAGGAGCCTACACAAACCAAGAACCTGTCCAACTGCAAAGGCTGTTTTATCCAGTTGAGGACATAAGAAGATGGGTGGTTTCATCTGGTCAAGACTCAAGAAAGTTGCCCCTTTTAGTCACCATTTCAGGGATACAGTGTTCCTTTTCTTCTCCTGGGCCCACATGGGGGCCTGTACTATGAAGAATATTTCTTATTGTTGGTTGTGTAGATCTTTGATTCTTGAGCAGATCTTTGACTCAAAAATTGCATGTTGTCAAGGAAGCCTTGAAAATTTGCTCACAGTTAACTTACATGAACTTACATGACATACAGGGTAGCTGGTCCCGGCCAAAACGCCTATACCTCCCATGTATTAGTTGCTTGATATAACGAACACTAGATATAACGAAACCACTCAATATAAAGAACGGTTTGGCTGGTCCCTTCATTACCCCACAGTGCTAAACAACTCTTTGTAACGAACAGCTATTGGGTGTCGTAGGTCAGAGACAAAGAATATCCTTTTATGCCATTGGGAAAAAAATTTGCAAGCAGCTTTAGGTAAAATCCACTAGGAGTAATAGAAATCCACGAAAACTGCCTCCCCGTGTGTGCCCGGGGTAGAATAGGCACACTGCGTACCTGCATGTCGTAAGAGGCGACTAAAAGGGGTGACCTTTTCTTGCCCCGGTTTGGACAGCACCACTGTCGTGTTTGTCTGTGATGTTGTCTGGACAGGACGATACCATCATTGTGGTTGGTTGTATTTATCTTTTCTCCTTTATTGGATGAGTGTCTGACTTGTTCGCGGTCGACGTAGGTTCCTCACTGAGGTGACCGTAAAAAACGCCTACCCGCGTGTTTGCCGTGCGTGGAGACCCGTACCCTGGGAAAAGCGGATCCTGGTGATTGAGGAGGGTCTAGGGCTGCGGCCCTACACATCCAACACATCACTTTGGCCACAGCTTCCGGGGCAAACGGGAGGCCAAGGCAGTAGCCCGGTCTTGGTCAATCGGCCGGGGGCGCATAAGTTGTTATGCCTCCTAGGGTGACTGTAAGTGGACCGGCAGTCAACCCCGATGCCAATGGTCCGGTACTCGGGGATTATGCCACCCTAACGGTATCCTGTCCGAGCACTCTCGACGACCCGAATGGGCGTCCCCTCGTTGGGCTCGGTGGTGGGTGAGAACTGCGGGCAGCGAAATCATAATTAACAACAATTATGGCAACTATAACCCAGAGGCTGGGGGCCTCTTCAAAAAACCCCACCCCTCCCCCTTCTTTAGTTTCAATGACTTGTGTTGAGCCGGAAGATGGCAGGCTAGGTCCCACTCAACTGAGTGGGCCAGCTGCCAGTGAGTTAATGGAGACGAGCACTGCTCCAACTAAGAGGCCGCGTTCCCCCAGTCACCCAACTGGATCAGGGAATGCCCCTGTGGTTTCAAATACATCAGCACCTGCCCTTAACAAGAGGCAACGGCCTCTTAGCCTTAAGGTGCAGGGCTCCACCGCTGATGCAAAGCGTGTTCCTGCATCTAAGGAAGCCTCAGGTGCAGTCAAAAGCACTTCTATTCCTTCTTCCTACCCTCCCCGGTTTCTTTCCATATCCGGGGAGGATGGTGCATCCTTGGGGAAGGCGTCGCCCTTCCTTATCACCAAAGCCATCAAGGGCATTGCCGGTGATGTGACCTCGGTCAAGAAACTGCGCAATGGCACCTTGTTGGTGGAGGCATCTGCCAATCACCAGACCGAAGCGTTATTGAAAATGCGGAAACTCGGTGACATCCCCGTTGTGGTCGAACCGCATCGCACTTTAAACACCAGCAGAGGTGTGGTGCGGTGCCCCGATCTGCGTGGGGAGTCAGAGGAGCAAATAGCGGAGGAGCTTAGGGACCAGGGTGTGGTGGCTGTCCGCCGCACCTCTGTCCAACGAGATGGAGAATCCCGGCCATCTGACACCTTGGTGCTGACCTTTGGTAGGCCCAAGGTGCCAGAGTACATCATGGCTGGCTACCTCCGCTTGCCTGTGCGTCCTTTCATACCGAGCCCGCTTCGGTGTTTCAAGTGCCAACGTTATGGCCATGGCCAGAATTCCTGTTCTGCCAAGGCCATGTGTGGCACTTGTGGGCAGGGAGACCACTCCCCAGAGTCTTGTACGACTGCACCTTTTTGTGTGAACTGTAAGGGCAACCACCCCGCGTCTTCTCGGGACTGCCCTACTTGGTTGCAGGAGCGCGCAATCCGGGAGTTGCGTGTCCAGAAGGGTATCAGCTTTCCGGATGTGCGGCGGCTGCTAGCCTTGCCAGGGAACCCCAGTCGTGCGGTGTCCTATGCAGGTGCTGCCAAGGCAGCTGCTGTGTCGTCTGTCTGCACCCAGACGGACACACTACCTCAACTCCCCCCTCTCATCCGTTTGACGCCCTCTCGGGCCCGTGGGGTCCATGGAGTGCCGGTCTGTGCAAGCATTGGCTGCCAGACGGACCCCGACCCCGTTTCCACGGCTATTTCCGGCTCCACCACCGCCTCTGGCCCATGCATGGGCCCCCCAATAATGGCGGTGCCAGTTTCTTTGGAGGCCACAGATGCTGCTCATGAAAGAGAGGCATCTCCTGTGAAGGCCTCCCTCCCTGTCTCAGTCCAGCCAGCCCCCTCCACGGAGAAGGTGGTGGGTGAGACAGGTGGAAAGAAAGTAGGGACACCTACCACTTCCACAGTGGGGCGGGTGTCCTTGGTTCGTCCACCCAAACTCTCTAGCCAACGGCAGAGAGCAAGGGGTGGTTTCATGCCCCAACTGGGGAAAGATGGGGATTCCTCCTTCGAGATGGAGGAGGATGAACCAATTGAAGGCATCCCTCCCTTTTCTGCAGTGGGACGGAGAAAAGGGAGGAATAAAAATAAGCCACCAAAGAACACTTGATGGTAAATTTCCTACAATGGAACTGTCGAGGATTTTCCCACAAGAGGGACGAGATCAAACTTCTGATCTCTCGGCACAACCCTGTCTGCATCTCCCTCCAGGAGATTCTGTGTCAGAGTGATACCCCCATTTCACTACGGGGGTACACAACATTTGCAGACACCCGGCAGCAAGGAAGCCACCCTGTGGGAGGGGTGGCTATCCTTATCCGGAATGGGTGCATGCATGTGCCGGTTGCTTTGCAGACGCCTCTTCAAGCAGTGGCGGTCTCATTGCAACTGGATGTGCCTACCACTCTATGTTCCCTCTACATGCCTCCTGGGATCGATATCCCATGGGCAGACCTCGACTCCCTCAGTGCCCAGCTTCCAACACCCTTCTTGATTTTTGGTGACTTCAATGCCCATAATCCACAATGGGGCTCGGACAGTCAC
>JAAFCE010009125.1:6863045-6891392 GCA_013389805.1 Trigoniulus corallinus | reverse complement strand
TTCCGGCTCCACCACCGCCTCTGGCCCATGCATGGGCCCCCCAATAATGGCGGTGCCAGTTTCTTTGGAGGCCACAGATGCTGCTCATGAAAGAGAGGCATCTCCTGTGAAGGCCTCCCTCCCTGTCTCAGTCCAGCCAGCCCCCTCCACGGAGAGGGTGGTGGGTGAGACAGGTGGAAAGAAAGTAGGGACACCTACCACTTCCACAGTGGGGCGGGTGTCCTTGGTTCGTCCACCCAAACTCTCTAGCCAACGGCAGAGAGCAAGGGGTGGTTTCATGCCCCAACTGGGGAAAGATGGGGATTCCTCCTTCGAGATGGAGGAGGATGAACCAATTGAAGGCATCCCTCCCTTTTCTGCAGTGGGACGGAGAAAAGGGAGGAATAAAAATAAGCCACCAAAGAACACTTGATGGTAAATTTCCTACAATGGAACTGTCGAGGATTTTCCCACAAGAGGGACGAGATCAAACTTCTGATCTCTCGGCACAACCCTGTCTGCATCTCCCTCCAGGAGATTCTGTGTCAGAGTGATACCCCCATTTCACTACGGGGGTACACAACATTTGCAGACACCCGGCAGCAAGGAAGCCACCCTGTGGGAGGGGTGGCTATCCTTATCCGGAATGGGTGCATGCATGTGCCGGTTGCTTTGCAGACGCCTCTTCAAGCAGTGGCGGTCTCATTGCAACTGGATGTGCCTACCACTCTATGTTCCCTCTACATGCCTCCTGGGATCGATATCCCATGGGCAGACCTCGACTCCCTCAGTGCCCAGCTTCCGAGACCCTTCTTGATTTTGGGTGACTTCAATGCCCATAATCCACAATGGGGCTCGGACAGTCACAACCCTCGAGGGCGACTTGTGGAACAATGGGTGTC
This sequence comes from Trigoniulus corallinus, assembly GCA_013389805.1. Classification (NCBI taxonomy): domain Eukaryota; kingdom Metazoa; phylum Arthropoda; class Diplopoda; order Spirobolida; family Trigoniulidae; genus Trigoniulus; species Trigoniulus corallinus. Next base: position 6,890,511 of record JAAFCE010009125.1, on the reverse strand, counting down.
ACACAATGGCCTCATTGTTCTCAACACAGGTGCCCCCACGCATGTGATGACTGCCACCGGTGGTCTTTCGTGTATAGACCTTTCCATCTGCTCTCCTGGGTTGGCACCAGGTTTGCAGTGGGAGGTTCTGTCAGACCCTTGTGGAAGTGACCACTTCCCTATCAAGATTAGCAGTGGAGATGGGGCATTGCCCCTACACCCACCACGGTGGTGTCTGCGTCGGGCGGACTGGGAGGAGTTCGCCCACCATATACATTTCCGCCCACTGTGTGATTTTGATGGGGTCAACGATCTAGTGAGTCACTTCACAGAGGTGGTGGTCGGGGCGGCATTGGCATCCATCCCCAAGAGCTCGTGTAACCCACAACGAACACGGGTGCCATGGTGGACGGAGGATTGTCGGAGTGCGATTCGGGCTTGCCGGCGAGCCCTTCGCAGCTTTCAATCTCGTCCCACCGAGGCCAATCGTATTGACTATCTCCGAGCCCGGGTAAATGCACGACGGGTGATCAAGGAGGCCAAATGCTCCTCATGGAGTCAGTACGTCTCCTCACTTACCCGTCACACGCCCTCCAAGAAAGTCTGGGAAAAGCTGAGAAAGATCCAAGGCAGATATTTACCATCATGTGGCTCAGGTCTCCTTGTACAAGGAAGACATTGCCTTCTGCCGTGTGAGGTGGCTGAGGAACTGGGAAGGACGTTTGCAGCCATCTCCAGTTCCCGGCACTACATGGCAACATTCCTGCAAACGAAGCAGGCTTCAGAATGCCATCCACTGAACTTCACTGGTGGTGTCGCCGAGGGGTATAACAATCCATTTGCCCCTTGGGAGCTACGAGCAGCTCTAGCAAGAGCCAGGGACACTGCCCCTGGACCAGGTAGCATACACTATCAAATGCTACGACACCTACCAGAGGAAGGCGTTATATACCTCCTTGAGGTATTCAACATTATATGGCAGCAGCATGAAGTCCCTGCAGGCTGGCGAGAGGCTACTATAATCCCACTCCCAAAACCTGGGAATGATAGTAGCCTTGCAATAAATTACAGACCCATTTCATTGACGAGCTGTCTTATCAAAACAATGGAACGAATGGTAAATTGGCGCCTGGTGTGGTATCTCGAGCGGCACCACCTCCTTGCCGATGCCCAATGTGGTTTCCGTGCTGGCAGGTCTTCGGTGGATCATCTGATCTCACTGGAGACTGCAGTACGTGAGGCCTTTCTCCACAGACAGCACTTAGTGGCTGTCTTCTTTGATGTGGAGAAGGCATATGACACCACTTGGCGCCACGGTATATTGGAGACCTTGCACCAGTGGAGGCTGAGGGGTAATCTGCCCCTCTTCCTCCAAAGCTTTCTGTCCAAACGGACCTTCAGAGTGCGTGTGGGTAACACCTACTCCTCTGCCTTTCTGCAGGAGAATGGTGTCCCACAGGGGAGCGTCTTGAGTGTGACGCTTTTTGCTGTTGCGGTGAACGGCCTACCATCCTCTGTTCACCCCCCGGTCAAGTCGTCCCTATTTGTGGACGACTTCTCAATTAGGTACCGGGCTGCCACGATGCACAGCATTGAGCGCCAGTTGCAACTCGCACTAAACAGTGCCCACGAGTTTGCCGCCTCGCGTGGCTATAAGTTCTCCCCTGACAAAACAACCGTCATGCATTTCTGTCGTAAGCGAGGGCTTCACCCTGAGCCTCAGCTTACCCTGGATGGCCGCCTCCTGCCAGTTGTAGAGGCGGCCCGGTTTCTTGGTCTCCGTTTTTACAGCCGTCTGACATGGGTCCCGCACTTGAGGGAGCTGAAGGCTAAGTGCCTTCGGTCCCTGAATATTCTGCGGTGCCTGCAGGGAACTGGTTTTGGGGCAGATCGAACGGTGATGCTACGACTTTACCGGTCACTCGTTCGATCCCGTCTCGATTATGGCTGCAGCGTATATGGCCTGGCTGCTCCATCTACTCTCCGGATGCTGGACTGTGTTCATCACGCTGGCATCCGGGTGTCCATTGGGGCGTTCCGCACCAGTCCAGTCCTCAGCCTATATGCTGAGGCTGGTGAACCACCACTGACTGTGCGGCGGCAGTACCTTGCAGCTGCATATATTTTGCGGCTGAAAGGTCAGCCACAGCACCCTACACACCCGGCCATCTTTAGTAACACTGTGAGACGGCCATTCGACCGCCGCCCGGGGGTTCCCCCTCCATTCGGTGTGCGGTGGATGGACGGTCTTACCGGCCTGGGTGTGACTCTGCCTAGGGTGCAGCGTATGCTGCCGGCCTCTGTGCCACCCTGGAAAGTGCCAGAGCCAAGTTTAGATTGTTGCTTGCAGCCTTACCCAAAACCAGTACCGATAGGTCAGTGTACCAACAAGAGTTTGCACGCCTCTCTTGGACCTATCGAGGCCATGTTTTTATTTACACAGATGGGTCAAAGGATGGTTCCTGTGTGGGTTGGTCAGTCTTTACAACTGGTCATCTCATAGGGGGCCGCCTTCCAGGCGTTGCCAGTGTCTTAACTGCAGAGCTCACAGCTCTGCACAGGGCACTGGAACTCATCCAAGTATTGCATAACAGACACTTTGTTGTTGCGACTGACTCCCTATGCTCCCTTCAGCTGTTGCACACCCTGTATGGCAGACATGCCATCCTCCAAGGTGTGCACAGATTGCTGCTTGTGATTCGTAAGCAGGGCAAGACAGTGTTGTTTATGTGGGTCCCGGGGCATGTTGCATCGTGGGCAACGAGATGGCAGATGCCCATGCCCATCAGGTGGCCCACATGCCAGAAATACCTGACACTGCTGTCCCCTCCTCCGACGCTCTCCCGATGGTGCGGCGGGCCTTCCACAACCAATGGCGGGCCCAGTGGTTTGCAGAGACCACGAACAAACTCCGCACACTGAAGGACACTCCCGTGCACTGGGTGTCCTCGTGCCGCCAATCGCGGAAGGAGGAGGTTGTGCTTGCTCGGCTGCGAATCGGTCACACCTTCCTCACCCACTCTTACATTCTACTGGGTGAGGATCAGCCATGGTGTTACTTCTGTTGGGAGCCTCTAACAGTGGCACACATCTTTAGTCACTGTGAGAGATACCGAGAACTTAGATGGCGACTGGGAGTCAGCACAGAGCTCTCCACATCACTTGGGGATAACCCTCAGGCAGTGGAGAGCTCGCTAGTATTTGTGAAAGAGGCTGGCCTCTCACAAAATTTGAAGTCTATGACATTTCTTTTAGACACCTTTTGTAATTATTTTTGAATTATATGGCTTTTGCCTTTTTGTTTCTGTATTCTTTTTGGCTTTTGCCACATTTATTGTAATGTCTGTTTTGGCTTTTGCCACAATTATTATTTTGTCTGTTTCGGCTTTTGCCTTTTTATCTCTGTGTTTGACTTGGCTTTTGCCACATTTATTCTTCTCTCTGTTTTTGCTTTTGCCACTTTTATTGTTATGTATGTTTTGGCTTTTGCCTTTTATATGTCTGTTTTGGCTTTTGCCTTTATTTATATGTCTGTTTTGGCTTTTGCCTGTATTTCTTTTCTGAGTAATTATTAGGCTATTGCGTTTTTATTGTTATTACTTTTATTGGCCTTTTGCCCTTTTTATTGCCATCATGGTGGGATGGCCATTTACACCCCCACCATGGTGATGTGTCTTTCTGGGCCCTAATGACCTTTGTAGTTGATGGGCCCTAAAGCAACAACAAAACAAACAAGATGCATTTTACTTTTACTTGACAATGCAACAAGCCATCCATGAAAAGTTGAATTGTCCAACGTCAAGCTGGTTTTCCTACCAGCAAACACATCCTCTGTATTCCAGCCACTTGACCAAGGAGTTATTTGGGTTTTCAAGCTAGAGCATTGCAAGCTTTTGCTGCAGTACCTTCTTGCAAAAATGGATAATGCATCAAAAGTATCGGATCTAATATAAATGGTCACAGTACTCCATGGTGTGTGGTGGTGCAAGGAAGCATGGGACTGTGTTACAGGGAATAGAATAACAAACTGTTTTCAGCATTGGGGTATTGGAGAAGCAATTGGAATACCTGAAGATGCATCCCCTCTCCATGAAGTAATGACATTATCTCATGAAATTGGAATTTCAGAAGTTGAATTTGAAGAAGAAGTTTGCTGTCATGAAGATGAAAATTGCTATGCAGACGATGATCTATTCAAAGATGAAGAGGAGGAGGATAATGATGCTGACCCAGAAATTGAGGAGGAAAACCTTAGTGGGCAACAGGTTCTTGCTCTTTTGGACCAAACTGATCACTTCTCTATGGAATTTTTTAAATATAGCTTATGGAACAAGAAGTGCTCCTCTGCAGCAGTTCAAGAAAAACGTTGCAGAGGAATTAATAAGAAGGCAGCTTGCTTCTTGACAAACTACACTTGACTCATTTGTTTGCAGTAATCAAATTTATGAAAATGTACATCAGTAATTTTCTGAAATATTACTTCTGCAACATTTATGTATACAATGCATTTTTCAGTTAAAAATAAAAAAGTACATAAATATATATGTATATACTGTATGCTAGCTACATAACAAGCTACTGTACAGCATTACAGTATTAGTGTGCCAATCCCCTCTTAGGGGTACACTTTTGCTGGGTCCTGCAGGTGTACCAATTAGAGAGGTTTCACTGTACTACTAAATATTATTGTATTATTTTACTAATTTTTTTTTGATACTGGTATCAACATGAAATATAAAATTGAGAATTGTTGTAAATATAATTTGAAAAAATTATGCATATGAAATGTTTCATGAGTGAAACATCTTATACTGCTCAAATACTTTTTTTCCCTACTATACATACTGTATGTACAGTATATGTTGGTGCTTATTATTGGTATGTTCGTTTTTTTCTTTGATGCGTTCTCATCTCTTAATACAGTGAATAAACTCAGTTACAGGAAAGAGCAAGGAGAAACCCTGTTGCATATTGTTATTATGCAAGAGATCAGACATCATGCAATATTATATCCAACAAAGCATTAATTTAACTACTAAAATTTCTGTTTTGGTTGTTTATTGCAAAGCTGGAACATTTAATGACACTACGTTGTTTTATGAACACAATATCTGTACATGTCGAAAAAAGTGACTGAAGGGGTTGTGCCATTTGGTTGACAGCCGACGACGTCATTAGCTTCCCCTCTCCTCTCTTCTCTCCTCTCTCTCTTCTCTCTCCTCTCTCTTCTCTCTCTCCTCTCTCTTCTCTCTCTCTACTCTCTCTCTCTTCTCTCTCCTCTCTCTCCTCTCTCTTCTCTCTCTCTTCTCTCTCTCTTTTCTCTCTCTCTTCTCTCTCTCTTCTCTCTCTCTTCTCTCTCTCTCCTCTTCTCTCTCTTCTCTCTCTTCTCTCTCTCTCCTCTCTTCTCTCTCTTCTCTCTCTCCTCTCTCTCCTCTCTCTTCTCTCTCTCCTCTCTCTCCTCTCTCTTCTCTCTCTCCTCTCTCTTCTCTCTCTCCTCTCTCTTCTCTCTCTCCTCTCTCTTCTCTCTCTCCTCTCTCTTCTCTCTCTCTCTCTCTTCTCTCTCTCTCTCTCTTCTCTCTCTCTCTCCTCTCTTCTCTCTCTCCTCTCTTCTCTCTCTCTTTTCTCCTCTCTCTCTTTTCTCCTCTCTTCTCTCTCTCTTCTCTCTCCTCTCTCTTCTCTCCTCTCTCTTCTCTCCTCGCCCTTCTCTCCTCGCCCGTCTCCTTTCGTCTGTCTCCTGTCTGTCTCCTCTCTCCTGATGTGTTCTTTCATTCTAGCATTGCTCATTCCTGTCAAACCCATGGGCACTCTGCCCTTAAACATCACCTTTCCATCTAATGAGGACCCTAAACGTCATCTAATGAGGAGAATTCAATATACATGATGTAATTTTCGGTTTTCGCGTTTTTTAAAGTTTTCCTTAGAACGTTTCTGGCAATTTTGAATTGCTCTACTCTGAATGCAATACTCTCTATAATATATTCTGACTTTCACATACCTTGCCTAAAGTGGCCCACAGACGGTCATCCGTGTCGTCAACTTCACATGTTGGAAACAATGTTGATCTTGTGTGGGTAGGTTGAAATTTCAAGTTGAAGCAATGGTTGAAGTAAAATCAAAAACTTTAATTTTTTATGGGGAGAACCTATTATTGTCAACATTAGTGCACTTAAAAAAATTATTGAGCGAAGTTGGTGTGGAATGCTCTACAGCAGTGCTCCACAACTGGTGTGCCTTGAGCCAATACAGGTGTGCCACAGTCAAATAAGATAATTTTCTAACTAAATAATATTTCAATAGATTCGATAGATCAAACACAATAACTTGCAATAGATCAAACTTGCAATGCAATATTCGCGTTTTAGCCTTCTCAAATTTATTGTAAAATTTGTTTATTAAATTAATGTCTACAAATCAGTGGCATAGCTGGAGATCATGTTGCTCTGGGTGGTGAAAAATTTGAAGCCCTAAAGTTGAAAAATAAATTGGAGTTCATGTAGTCCAGGGCGGTGAAAAATTTGATGCTCCAAAGCTGAAAGAAATATGTTTTGCACCTCCTCAAGGAACAAAAAAAAGGAAACTGCCATAGTTTGGTCCCCCTAAATAGCTGGCGCTCGGAGTGGGACGCGACCCCACCCTAGCTAGGCCATTGCTATATATTTTAGCGTTTGATGTGCCATGGAATTCTAGGAACGACTTTGTTGTGCCATAGGTGTAAAAAGGCTGTGGAGCACTGCTCTACAGAATGGGTTCCCAAACTTTTTGTGCCTTAGAGCACATTCTACAATATCAGTAGGGTGGCGGGCACCATTTATTTTTTCTAATGATATTTATAGTTGGATAACGGTAATAAATAATTAAAAAATAATGCTAAAGTGCAGACCTATAGTTTCAATTTATTAAATTCGTATTTGAAAATAATGATTCACAAATACGTCTGTTTATCCAAAAAATGATTTTCTTTCAAATTTGTAGTGAGCATAATGACAAATATTTGTTGCTGTTGAACAGTGGTGGGTGCACATAAAGTGGTCGGCGGGCGCCATGGCGCCTGCGGGCATAAGGTTGGGAATACCTGCTCTACTCTATCAATATGGGCATGAGAGTGACTCCTGTTGCATTGTAGTTATTTTGTAAAAGGTCAGACACTATGCAATATTATAACCAACAAAGCATTAATTCACCTGCCAAGAATTTCTATTGTGGTTGTGTAATGCGGTGTTGGAACAGTGGGGTAGGCAGGCATCCCCCCCACAGACAATTTACCCAATATTTCCTCTGGGCTCAAGACGCCCGGCTGGGGTGCCCCCAGTCAGAGCATGTTCATTGGACCCACAGACCCGACCCTGCCACAGGAGGGATAAGGGTACGATTATGATGATGAAACTCAGTTATGGGAAAAATAATGCATGCTTTTCAACTTGCGTAAATTTTTCAAAATAAAGAGATGCGATTTGTATAATAACTGGCATAACTCTTCCTGCAAAGAGCAGTTCAATAGGAGCTGGAATGTACAGCTCCTAAAACTAGTTTGTTATAATTTAGGGCTGCAACGACCCATAATGTCTACCAAAAGAAAATATGCCTTGTTTTACAGAATTTTAATTCTTATTCCGGGCACTACATAACCATCTCTTAACAATCGTTTGTGTTTATAACTCCCTTCTTATAACCATCCTCAGCACTCATGAGTCCACCTTTTTCAAGTTCGATACTGGCTGAAATGAAATCTCGAACCACACCTTCCGTCGGACGGGAAGTTAAGAAATATGCTTCATTCCCCCATTTGGCTCTGTATTCACCCTTTTCATTGACAAAGTATTTGAAAAATTGAAAATGAGTGCCGTGCCAAGTCATGTCAGTCGTGCCAGCCATGATGCGTCAAGCTGACTACCTGCTATGTTTACATTTACGACCCGATACAACGTTTGGTGGATTTTCTAATTTTTCTAAATTAATTAAAGGTTTTCCTAATTTAATGAATAAAAGAAGTATATTAGCCACGCTGAAAACACCAGTTCTCGTCCGATAACTGAAGTGAATCAACGTCGGCCCTGGTCGTACTGAGATGGTTGATCGCCTGGGAATGCTGGGTGCTGTTGATGCCCTTCTCTTTATATTCAAAGAAACCGAAATTTGCAAAGCCGAATGAATAACATTATAACTATTATAACTGGCGACCCGAGTGAGTTGTTAAAAACGGCCCGCGACTAAAATGTGTGTAGCACCCGTGCACTATGGTTTCAAATGGGGCTATCAAAAAAGCAAGGAGAAATGTAATGTGATACAAATTCTTGTACCTCATTAGGGATTCAAGTTGTGGAGATCTTTATTAGAGATAACTTGATAGCATCACAGTAGATTACAAAATATTCAAATTTCTGAGTTGTGATCTTGATTGTCATTGTGCTCTTTTTTGTCCTTATAGGTAGATAAAAGTGAACTTTAGTGGTAAAGTATGGGTTCCAAAAGCGGTGAAGCTGAGCTTGACATAGTCAAGCAGTTCCATGATGAAGCATACGCACATGTAGAACAGGGTTTGTCTCTTGAAGAAGCAGATCAACCTGCTGCTGCCATGGCTTCTTATGAAAAAGGACTTAGACTACTTGAGCAAGGTCTGTCCCTCACAACTAACAATCCGAATTATATGGGGGAGAAATGGGATAATGTTCGACTACTTCAGATGAAAATGCGGAAAACTAAGGATCAAGTGTTATCAAGGTTAGAAGACTTATCCAAGGAGAGAGGAGGAATAGCTTGTCCTCTGTATGAACCCGTTCCACGTGAAATGCCGCCATCATACGAAGAAGCCTGCAGTGGTGTTTCAAATTCAAGAGTTGACTCTGAGCCCCTATCACCTTCAGTTTCTAATCAAAGCAAAGAAGATTGCAAGTCCTATGGGGATCTGTTAAATGTGTTACAGTCTATGAATGCTGAGAACATGGGGTCATTCTCAGCGATGCCTGTGGAGGCTGAGAGGATTTTTACAATAAGAGATGGCGTCCAAATTTTTTTCATTTCACCTAATGGACAAGTGAGTGCTCCTTGTTATCCAACAGCTCTACATGTATACAAGTTCAGCAACGGTCGGAGCGCCTCTCAAAATTACAGGAATCCTGCAGCATTTTTAGAAGTGGGTGAATGGAATTTTCCACTCCACCCAGGTCAGGTTCCTGTGATTCATACTATATATGGTGCTTACGTAATGCCAGACACTACAGCTGAACAGCCAGGTAAGTTGCTTTAAACAGTAATAATTTTGTTACCCGAGGCCATGTAATTTATTAAATCATGAGTCTTCTGCTTTACAGGGTCTGCTGTGGGTATCTTATTGTCAGAAGATATTCCTGAAAGTGTTAGACAGATGTTTGAGCACTTAATGTGCGAATTAGCTGCTGTAAGAAATGAATGCACTGAAAGAGTAACACAAGACAGACTAAGTACAAAGATATCAAATGGCATTATTGTCGGTTAGTTTGAATTCTAATACACTTTTGAACAAAAATATAACAGGATTAGGATTCGTGGGTCAGTTTGATATGTTACCTGTTTGTACAACAAATTTCAAAACCCATAAGTCAGGCATGTCAAACTCGTGGGAACCCAAGGGGCACATCATAACATCTGCGTTGTCATGAGAGCCATGCATTGTTCACTTTTTTTTGCAATTTGTTTTTAACAGTACCAAGGCGATTATCGATATAGTATTTAACAATAGTTTTAATTTAATCAAATTATGGCATATGGCACCCCATTGCAATTATGACGGGGGCAACTGTCCCCCCTCCCTCTGCTGAGTAGCAGACTGTATATGTATACAGTGATACCTCGACTTACGGGTTTTTGAGATATGAGCTATCACTTTGTCAATTTCTTGATTTGAGGTTGATTCACACACCACCAATAAATTGAAATCTCAAAGGAAATTATCTACCCCTTCAAGCCCTTCTCATCCTGGATAATGCAACTGCTCAACCATCAAACAACAAAGACACCTCCCATCCTGCAGCCTATGAACCAGCAGATGAATTCAAATTTCAAGTAATTCTTCACCAAGCACTAGCTCTGCTACTGCTTAGATGTGACAGAGCCTCATAATTATATATATGGCCTGGCAGGGTACTACAAGAAGGACTTTCACCTTTGCATGTAAGAATGCGTTCTGAGGCTGTGTCTGAATGGGATATCAAAGGATTGGATCAAAACTAGCAGTGTTTGGGAGAGCGTGTCCCTTGGAAAGTGCACGGGCTTCGACGTTGCTGAAGATGTAACCTAGCTCATCATGTAGGAATTATAGCGTGGGGAAACGTAGGGTGGTTTTTGGGGGCTGGAACGGACTTGAGGCATTTCGGATAGTCTTTACCTTTTACCCGGTTGTTCTATTTTACACTTTCCATTTTACCCGGTTACTAATTTTACCTAGCGATTGAGGTGAAAGATGTATGCAATGAATTACAATGATCTCTACTTTCGGTCCTCCGGCGTGTGAACGAATCTCGCTTTTCTAGGTACAGAAAAATATGTTAAAAATTTCTTTCTGCCCTGAAAATAATGTTTAATCATAAAAATACTTGTTTTCGTCAGTAATTTTGCCCTTAAACGCCAACAAACCCAATGGAAAGTGCAAAATAGAACAACCGGGTAAAAGGTAGGGCCTATCCGGCATTTCAATTAATTTCTACGAACAATAATTTGATATACGATCAAATGATTGATGAGCTCAGTCACAGAACGAATTAAACTCGTAAGTCAAGGTGTCACTGAACTACATGACATCGGTCGTGAGGGCCGCAACTCTTAAGCTTCTAGGGCCGCATGTTTGATACCCCTGCCAAATGTAATCAGTTTTTAATCAGAATCTTAAGATAAATCATTATGAAGAAGGTGGCCTTCAGTACAGCAAAGTTCAGTTACTGGCTGCAGACTTAATGATGACATTTTATTTCCTCTTACAAAAAGTACATTGCATTACTGTGCACTCTGTCCACTCTCAAGTTAGCAACCTTCTATTAAAACAACGGGAGGTAGCTCATTGGTTCCTTTGGCAGCTCTAAATAATTTCAAGAGTTGTTATACTAGAGGCAGATGATTGAGAACGAAACGTATTTGTCATTAAATTATATCGTTAACAGGTGCCGAGTATGTTTCCAGAGGTGTTGTATATGGTGCTGAGATGTCCAGCGAGTACGTGCGATTGGCAGCAAAAAAGCTACGAGAAAGAATGGCCCCACCTAGCAGTCCAACCCACGTTGATCCTAGAGTTCAGAGAGGTTTGCAAATTGCAAGAGATGCGTCAGAAGTTGCAGTCAAAGTCAGCGGTTACTTGTGTAAGTAATAAGTACATTAATTTCGCTGTACCATTTTAAATGCAGCAGTTAAATAAGTACGCTTGGAAATAACGTTAGATCTTGGCTGAGCATTGTTGTTGATCGCATTTGACTCGATAGATTTAACAGTACTATTGACCACTTCTGAAATTCCGTGCCACAATGTAAGATGGTCATTTATTAAACTGTGAATAAACCGAATGACGTTATATCCCTTATGACATATTTCGTATCCCATAATATCCTATAATGGCGAAGTGTGGTTTCCACCAAAGGAAAAAATTCGTCTTGTAGCCCCCCCAATGGTAGTGTTCTTGACTCGTCCGTCCGGGGTTACAAGCTGGAGGCTGACTGGGGGTGGTATGAGAGAGAGAGACACAGAGAGAGAGGCCCAGATGGGAAGTGAAGCCATAATCCCTTGTGTTTGTATGACGATACAGTACGTAAGAGAAACTTTTCTACATGGAGTGAGATATACCTATAGGTTGGTAAATTCTTGTGTATAGAAGCTCCCCTCGTTGTCGCAACGAAGTAAATGGGTTAAAAATAAGAAAGGTAATGTATTTTCTGCATAAAAATCACCTTCCAGTAGGTTATCCGGTGTGCACACTTGTAAGAGTGGAATTGTCAGAACTTGGTGATGATAAGTAATTTGTTTTTTCACCATTTGGCAGTAAGTCGCCTTGCACAGGCCACCTTGGCCGTTGGTCAGCAGTTAGCACCACATGTTCGAACTCATGGAACGAGACTACTTTCAAAAGCAATTGGAGAAGATGAACCTGAGAAGGCGAATGCTGCTATGGATAGTGTATGTGAAGTGGCCTATGGTGGCATGAAAGGTAAGATATTTGGAAGATTCATATGAAAGATATAAAATTGCGCCAAATTGTGAAAATTTACTGCATTTAATTAAGGTTTTTCTACGGTGTATTTGGGATTGGAACAAGCAGCTACTATATTGGCAAAAAGTCTTGTGTCTGAAACTGTACAGACAGTTGATCATCGGTAATTTCGTTTTATTTTAAAATATATTGGAAAGGCGAATTCATTCTTAATTTTATATCCCACACTTTAGTCAGTCTTTCGTAGTTTATCACTAACATATTTGGTAGTAGTTTGTGCAAGACAAAACTAACATATTGACGAACTTTCATCTCTTTTACCAGGACGTTAGACGATGATATTGCATCCGATTGCAAGAATAACGCGGTTGCCTGATTTGACGACCATATTGACCAATGAATGATCTGTTAATAATATTCTCTAGTGCTTTCATTATTGCGCTGCATGAAAATGGTTCCGGACTTATCTGTGATCTAATATACTAAGGGAATTGAATTCTGCTTTCCCGTTGACTGCATTCAAATGGTGTAGGAACAAAACGATTGGCTCCATTTATGCTCTGAATTCTCAATTCATGTTAACTAAGTGGGGGTCAAAAGTAGGAAAGGAGGACTTTTTGTTTGTGCATATATATGCGTTTCTTGGTGCTTCTCTAGATGAATTTATTGAAAATGAATGCATCATGGAGATCAATTATTCTTCTAAGTGCGGGGGTTCATTTTATTGTTATAGACAGGTGGCAGTGTATAGTCTCTGAATTAACAATTTTTTACCTGTATGTTGAAAAAGAAGTAGAAGTGGCTAATTGATGCAGCTAAATTGTTAAGTAATAAAGTACCTGACCACAAATTCAGTGTAATATTTTTTTATTTTAAAAAAATATCGGTTCTGCTTAATCCCAATTATTCTCACACAGTTTTACTCGGAAATTCTTTTGTGTGGTATTTAGAATTGATAAAGATTTTTGAAAAGCATACGTCTGATACCTGATAATGAGGAGAATTTGCTATGTGACTGCATACTGGATGATTCATGATGCTACTGGATGTTGACGTGTTCTTGTCATAAATTTGTTTAGGTATGGTGCAGAAGCAAGCAACACAACTGGGAATACACTGATGGCAGTTGGTAACCTGGCCTTGACAGCACACAATGTGCATAACATGGGCGTGAAAGCTGTTGTGAAAAATACTGTAAAATCTACAGGAAAAGCAGTGGTTAACGACTATGCTCAGAAAAAGGGAGAGTTCAATTCCAAACAGAGAGAGAAGTAATGCCTACGTTCACTTTGAAAGGAACGGAAGATTAACACATTACATCTGGTAAATTCTGTGGAAATGGTTAGATTTGGTGAAGTTCATACTAATGCATTTTTTATCTTTCAAATAAAGCTTTGCATAAAACTATTGATCATGAGAAATTCATAATTGAGCATTTTTATTATAATTTAAGTACGCCCTTTCCAAGCCTTTCCCCCAGTAATTGATACCGACTATTACCCATTTGGCCAGGGAACAAAGTAAACGGATTACCAACTTGAAACTTTAGATGAAGTGACTTATACAAAAACAACAGGCCAAGGACATTTTGGCAAAGCAAATATGAACTATGTGGGATCAAATGTTGGAAAGATAGATTTTTGTAGGTGTGATACATCCGTTTCTTGTAGCTTCTGTGGATGGCTTTGTTGAAAATTATGGCATCGTAGACATCAGTTACCCATAAAATGCTATGAATGACTTGCCTGTGAAAGTTTCAAGAACGTTAAACAAATTCTATTCTTTTATGTTGGCAAAAAAATAATCGCAACTTCAAATTCCATAATTGCTTCTATCTACAATCATTTTGTAATTTTATTATTTGGATAACCAAAGGAGTTTACGAAATAAAATATGAGATTTTTTAGGGCTCAGGCGTTGCGGGTTCTAGTCCTTCACTCCACCAGGTCCCCGTCCGTGGGTGCATTCCTACATATACCATAAAAATCCTAAGCTATAATTCTTGTGCCTCCGTCCCAAAATACTAGCAATGGTGGGCTTTCCTTTGAGGAAGCCCTCCTCTTTATCCTCTCCAAGGCTATTCCATTGTCAAATGGTCCTTGGTAAAAATGACCAGTAGTATGAGCCTGTCTGTGCCCTAATACTCAGCCAGTGACACACTTCTAGCCAGTTCTCCATTGCATCCCAGCAGCAGCAATCTGATAAAAAGGCTAATGCTGTCAGATATATGCCGCTGACTTAGTGTGTCCCACCCTAATTTCCTCATAATGTCAGAAACGCTCTCCGTGGGAGAAAATGTGTGGAGTACGATTCTTGCTGCCTTCCTTTGGATCCTTTCAACCTCCAAAGATAAGTCCTGCCTGAAGGGAAACCAAATTGGACTGCCATACTCCAAAATTGGGTGTACCATTGCAATATATGCCATGTCTCTTACTTCCTTTGTGCTGGCCCCAAGGACCCTACTAATCAGACGGAGGAATTGACCAGCCCACCCAATTATTTTACCAATATGATCCTTCCAGTTACCTTGACTATTTAAAATAATTTGAAGGTGTTTATGGATCAGAGCCCTCTCAACCCTCATTCCACCTATGTAGTAATCAAAATCAAGTAGCTTCCTAGATCTGAATATCGTGGGTATCCTACACTTTTGCAGGTTAAAAGGCAGTTCTCATCTTGCCCACCAATTATACATCTTATCTAGATCCTGTTGCATTGAGCACAGGATGAAAACTCCTCATCTAATACCTGAGTAGTACATGTGTCATCTGCAAATAGTTCAAGGAATGAATTAATATCAAGTATATATATATATATATATATACATATGGGCAACCGCCAGATCTCCATCTTTTTAGACCCAGCCCCTTGTGCTATAGCCAGTGATCAGAGTCAAGCTATTTGTACTATTTTGAGTAGACAGAGAGCAGAAGGCTTTGTTGGTGTTTTAGGGTTCTTCCTGGCTGAGCCAGGAAGGGAGGCCTTCAGGGGAGATGCCTGTGGTTGATGAGAGGCATCTGTGGCCTCAAGAAGGCTGGCACAGTCATTGGTGGGCCCAACCATGGGCCAGAGGCAGTGGTGTAGCCAGAAGACGCCACTGAAATGGGGTCGGGGTCCGTCTGGCAGCCAATGCTAATACAGACTGGCACTCCATGGACCCTGCGGGCCCGAGTGGGCAACAAACGGATGAACGGGGGGGGGGAGTTTCAGTAGCTTGTCTGTCTGGGTGCAAACAAATGACACCACAGCTGCGTTTGCAGCACCTAGTAAGGCTAAAAGCCGCTGCACATCCAGAAAGCTGATACCCTTCTGGACATGCAACTCCTGAATTGCACATTCCTGCAACCAAGTGGGGCAATCCCGAGAAGAGGTGGGGTGTTTGCCTTTACAGATAATGCAACAAGTTGCAGTCTAACATAGCTCACGGGAGTGGTCTACCTGCCCACAAGTGCCACACAAGGCCTTGGCAGAACAGGAACTCTGGCCATGGCCATATTGCTGGCACGTGAAGCACTGAAGTGGGCTTGGTATGAAGGGACGTACAGGTAAGCAGAGGTAGCCAGCAATGATGTACTCTGACACCTTGCGCCTATCAAAGGTCAGCACCAAGGTGTCAGAAAAGTGGGATTCTTCATCCCATTGAACTGAGGTGTAGCAGGCAGCCACCCCACCCTGGTCCCTTAGCTCTGGTCCAATGCTTCGATCTGATAGGGGGCAGATGCCTCCACCATCAAGGTGCTCTTACACAGATTCTTGACCGAAGTCATGTTACCAGCAATGCCCTTGATGGCTTTGGCGATGCCACTTCCGGTCCACTTTCCATTATGACACCCTACTTAAAATATTGCCAGAATAGCGTTCCACCTGGGCACCACATACTCATAACCACTCTGAATGAAGGGATGGATGAATGGTGATCGCTGAATCCACGTTGGATCCTCAAACCAAAATGTCCGAAAAAAATATCATGTCCAAAAAAATAATAATCTTCCGGTGATGCTATCACATCCATATAAAATAACCACATCTCATAAATTTGCACGTCCGGGTCACCAGTTTGTGGCTGCATTCGCGAGTGTGACGATGAACGGTTTCACTGTGTTCATGCGTTTTAATAATAAACCAATGAAAATATGTGACTCCAATAAGTGGTGAAAGTATTGATGACCTTTAACCCTTGTGTTACTATCCGGGTACACATGTACCCATTTTCGACTTTGTATTGATGCCAAAAAATTTCTTTGTCCAACCAGATCCTCATTATTTGGGAAGTTTCACAGTGAATTTGTGTATTTATGTTTGTTTTTAACTAGAGAATATAAATTGATATGACATTAAACTGATATACCCCTCTTGTTATTACCCGGGTACACGTGTACCCAAAGGAATATTTCAGATGGTACAAATTCATTAAATCAATGAAACAAGATAATGCTATGTTTTAATTGTAGCAGTTTATTGTATCCTTAAAAATATGTCAAAGGATGTCATGTTACTTCAGGTTGTGGACAATTTTTACAAACTGAGAATGTCAAAGAATATTCATTGCAAAAATAGGTTTCTGACAATTTACACCTGATTTTCAAGTCTTTATTCTCTATTTATTAGTTGCTGCATGATGAACCAACAACGATTTTATGTCCATGTATATCACGTTGACACGGCTGGATCCAGAGGCGGATCGGGGGGGGGGGCCTTTAGTATAAATCCATCTAGGAATTATAATAGGTCTTCTACTGTCCCTTTGACAATGTCCCACAGGCAGACCCAGAGGGGGAGCGATGCAGCAATTGCTCCACCTCAGTGCCTCAATGGGGCACAACTGATGGCGCATTTTTGCATTGTTATCGCCATTTCTATACTGTCAGCCCAACAGTTGCAGTCCAATCTGTAGTTGGCTAAACCACTGAAGATAGAACATTATCTAAGGGGCAGGAGAGGACCTATTGGAATTGCTAGCTAGATTTATAATAAAAGGATTCTGAAAATTTAAAAATATTTGGGGCGCACCTTTTTTGATATGCTCCCTCACCCCTGATCCGCCACTACTGAATGTGCTATCTTCAGTGGTTTAGCCAACTGGAGATTGAACTGGCAGTATACCTAGATGTGGGAATAGCAAACGCTATAATACCTCATCAGTTGCAAAGTTGAATCAGTTGAAATATGCGTCCCATTGAGGCACTGAGGGGAGGGGGGAGCAATTGCTGCATTGATCCTCTTTGGATCCACTCCTGCACGTTGAGCAGTAGTAATAGTAGTTGTTGGTGTAGTCTTTGCAGAAATGGATGAAGTTTTATGCAAGAGGTTGACTGCATTAGCGTGCTCTCAATTGGCAATTTTGTCAAATTACCAATGCGGCCATCACAGATGGAAATGTACCCCTGAGGGTACCTGTAGGTCATCCTGATATTGCTGCTGGCACATCCCCACCCCCTATTCAATAAATAAAGCAATAGATGTCGCCACTAATGCATCTTCAGGGTCAGAGTAATGCCATTTTGCAGTGTACCCAGGTAGTAACTTGTGTGGAAAATTTTGGGTAGTAACACAAGGGTTAACTAAACTGATAACATTGAAGAACAAATTTTTACTTTGGAAAAAATACATTTCTCACTTAGTGCTAGATTTATTGGATAAGTTATGCTGATTATTTATCTGTTCTCCATTTTGCCCTAGGACGTCAGGTTCTCTGGTAATTCATAGGGCTGCAGTTCCATTAAAACATTAATTGTGAATGGACATCATACATTAGATATTATACTCTACATAATTTATGTTAATAATATAGGACTTAACATGATATAGGGCATTTATGTTAATGACATAGGGCTAACTGCCGATGACACCTGCATTTCAAGGGTGGTGGATAAAGGGTTATCTTGCTACACAGAATTGCAACAGGACCTAAACAAGATGCATACTTGGAGCATAAAGTGGGAGTAATTGCCATTAAACCTGCACAAATGTAGATTTCTTATAAGAGGGTCCTGAAGGCGATTTGATCTTGCTTATTGCATAGGTGGTGTGAGGGTTAAGAGATATGAGATCCAGAAGTTCCTTGGAATTATTCTGAATATTAGGGTCACCTGAAGGGAGCACGCTGACAAATTGATTGGGAATACTGGAAATGCCCTCCGTTTAGTCCTAGGGGACATCACAAAGGAAAGTTTTTCACTGGTATGGCCAAGTGTGGAGTATTGTAGTCCAATTTGGTATCCCTTTTAGGCAGGGTTTATCTTGGGAAATGGAAAAGATTCAAAGGAGGGCAGCAAGAACTGTGTTATAACACTTCTCTCAAAGATTGAGTGTCTCACACGTTATCACAGAAAGTCTTATGCAGCTTATCCCTTGCAGAGTATAGAGGGAGAAATGATCATCCATTCAAATTGAAGGGGATCAGGGCACAAACAGAATTGTATTACTGGTCTTTTTCCAAGGGTCATTTAGCAATGGAATGCTCTCAGTGAGGAAAATGTGGCGAACTTTCTGCAAGAGTGTCATTACAGCAGGCAGGCAATGCATGAAAATAGATGCTATGCTTCAGGAGTTACAAATTAGGAATGAGAGTTATTCTCTCCACTGCCAATTTGACCTATAAGGCTGCTTGCAGTGTATTCAATTTAATTAGAACGCAATCATGTTCCCAGTGACTCATTAATCTGTCTGGGAAACAAAACTCCACTATCAACTGGTCACTAGCTGTACCCTAGTAGGCCTACCTAAGACTAACAGCTGGCCAGTGACAATAGGTAGGCTAAATACAGCCAGATTTTTTTCATACTGTGTGTCATTTACTGCTTTATTGACAACTGTCACTAACATTTTAAAAAGGGGAATTACAAAAAATTTGAGGGTCGCACAGTAAAATGAAAGTTATTTTCGTGAACAGCACACAAAAATCCGTAAAACAGCTCTATCGGTGTTTCCGTATTTTTTTTTGGCTGTTCTACAGTGTAATTAATCAATAAATATAATTTGACAAAATCAATGAATATGCAAATTCTCGTTTTCGAGAGATCGATAGTGTTGCATGTGTTGCTGATCAAGTATGGAGACAAACTGGACGTTCTAAATTTCAAACTTGAAAAAAATCAAAATTTATTCCAAACTGCAGTTCTTGACAGCACGTTTAAGAACTGCAGAACACCAAACTGCAAACGACATAGGAGAACCTATGACATAACAGAAGAAGGCGATCCATTACACCTGCATAGAAAAATCCCACAACTGGGGATCCCTGACAAGGCTAGCAGCTGCCACACAGCTGATACCCTTCTTGACATGCAACTCCTGGATTGCGCGTTCCTGCAACCAAGTGGGACAACCACAAGAAGAGGTGGTGTATTTGCCCTGGGGGAACGTGGTCTCTTACTTGTTGCACTACTCGTCTCCATAGGCTTAGTGGCAGCCGGCCCACTTAGTTGGGTGCAACCAAGGCCATTGTCTTTCGGATTAACACAAAAACAAGTCCTAGACAGAAAAGAAGAAGAAGACAAAGGGGTGGGGTTATTTGGTGAGACCCCCAGCCTCTAATTTACCGCCATACTTTGGAGTATCTACAATTTGCTGCCTGCAGTCCTCACCCACTATGCAGCCCAACAAGGGGACGCCCATTCTGGTCGCGAAGGTTGCTTGGACAGGATACCATAAGGGTGGCATAATCCCCAAGTACCAGACAAATGGCATCGGGGTTGACTACCAGTCCACTCACAGTAACCCTGGGGGGCAGTGACCTATGCGCCCCTCGCCGCCTGACCATGGGTGCACGTACCCATGCACTCCAAGCCAGGTGACCAAGGACGCACAGGCAAATGCGCCCCTGGCCCTTGACCAATACTGGGTTTCCGCCTTGGCCGCCCGTTTTCCCTGGAAGTTGTGGCCAAAATGAAGCACTGGAGACTATAGGTCACAACCTAAGCCCTCGATGGCTGTGAGCCACCTCACAAGTGTGCAGTGGCCCAGAGACATCGCAGGGCATATGCCTCCTCAATCACCAGTATCCACTTTTCCCAGGGGTATGGGTCTCCATGCATGGCTAATGCAGGTAGGCGTTTTTTTATGGTCACCTCCGTGAGGAGCCTACATCGACTAAGAACAAGTCAAAGTGTAATGGATGTCTTGTCCAGTGAAGGACACAAGATTTCACCAACAACCACAATGATGATTTCGTCCAGTCCATGAAACAAGTCATAGGCAATGACGATGGTGGTTTTGGCCAGTCAGGGGCACAGGAAAGTCACCCTTTTAGTCGCCTTTTACGACATGCATGTATGCAGTGTGCCTATTCTACCCCGGGCACACATGGGGAAGGAATTCTGGCAATGGCCATATCACTGGCACTTGAAGCCAGTGACATAGCCATGAAATTGATTGGGAAAGCTGGGCGTGCCCTCTGATTGGTTAGAAGAGTGCTGGGAGACAGCACAAAGGAAGTAAAAGAAATAGCCTATTTTTCACTGGTAAGGCCAATTGTCGAGTATTGCAGTCCAATTTGGTTTCCCTTTAGACAGGGTATATCTTGGGTAATTCAAGTGATCAAAAGCAGGGCAGCAAGAATGGTCCTGAATCGCTTCTGTCATAGATTGAGTGTCTCAGGCATGGTTACAGAAATAGGGTGGGAATCATTGCATCAGAGGCAGGTTTCTGACAGTGTTAAGCGTTTTCACAGAATGTTGAAAATAGGGTACAAGGGTACTCAAGGTAGAAGCTTATCCCTTGCAGACTATAGAGGGAGAAGTAGTGATCCATTCAATTTGAATGAGATCAGGGCACAAACAGACTCATACTACTGGTCTTTTCTTCCAAAGGTCATTCGCCAATGGCATGCTCTGAGCGAGGATAATATGAGACGGTTTCTACAAGAAGGTGCCATTATAGCAGGAATGCTATATATGGCAGATTTGGAGTTAGGCTTCAAGTTCCTTGGGGTTCAATGGTTTAGTAATTAGGGATGAGTCATTCTCTTCACTGCCAATTTCGCCTATCAGGGCTGCTTGCAGTGTATACAGTTAGAATTGGAATTAATTGCTGTCTGCTATGAGCTAGGTGGCTCATGAACAACTGTCACCAATGTGGTCTTAATATGATTTATTCGTTTTCTGGGGTATTTCCAATTGGGTTTTTCTTCATCTCTCAACATGCTTTTCTATCCTTTATTAAATTAAAAAGTTATAGAGAGTGTTTAAATTTGGTCACTTGCATTTTTGTGTCATTTTCCTCTTTTTCTTTTGTTGGTATAGCTCGCATTCCTTCTTGGTTTGAAATTTTTTTGAGTCAAATTATGTCAATTTTTAACAGTAAATGAAATTGTTTTACTTACATTAAAAATCCTTCTCTTAAGTACAATTTTCATATTTCTAGCACATTAGCATAAATAGGCCAAATTGGGAGTGGAGGGAATAACTCCCATTAATAATAATTGACTAATCCAAAACCCCAAGGAACCTGTAGCATAGAATCTGCCATACATTGCCTACCTCCTATATTGGCCCTTTCCTTCAGAAAATTCCTCACATTATCCTCATCAACAGCATTCCATTCCTGAATAGCCCTTGGAAAAAACGATCAGTAATATGAGTCTGTTTGGGCCCTGATCTCCTTCAATTTGAATGGATGATCACTTTTCCCCTATATTCTGCTAGGGATAGCTCCTCAACTAGATGTCCCTTGCACCCTTTGTAGCTTGGGTATTTATTTTACAAATTTGACCATTAGGCTTGTTGTACAGGCCATTACTTCAGATTGTACTACTGAATTGGAGTTACAGTAGGCTTCTGTATTACAAACAGTGATAAGGCAAAGGATACATAGAAGTATAGTTAGCAATTGATTGAACTGAATGTGCTGATTTATATTATCTATTCTCTGTCACAGATTAGTGAGATGTCAGCTTATAAAATCTCCTGTCAAGACACCTAAGGCCATAGATAGTCTTCAGTTACATTTACCAACTCTGTAGCTGGTGTAGATTAAGAAACATTAGAAGTATTCCAAAGAAAGTTATTAAACGTCCATATATAAAATATTGAATGCTTTCATGCAGGCAGCGAATATGATTAATGGCATCAAGGTAGACTATGCAGTGGTTTATTGGGCAATAATTATTTCCATCTATTGCAAAGGATGCTTCAGTGGTTTGTTGGGTTTATTAAATTGAATGCCCTTGTTGTGAGCAATTTGTCCTTGAGTTTGAACACTGAGCAAATAACAATTTTGAGGAACTACTTTTTTATAGTAACAGATAGAATACCAGATGGCATGAGCGGGGAGTTGCGTTGGACACACCAGTTCTTGTCTGATCACTGAAGTTAAGCAACGCAAGCCCAGTTAGTACTGACATGGGTGGTCGCTTGGGAAAGCTGGGTACTGCTAATACCCAATAATCGCGCGCATTGGTGTAGTGTCTGTGCAGCATATGCATTAGAACTATGCAGTGGACGGGTCTTTAATGACCTTGTAGTTGACGGGACCTTAAACAACAAACAACCAGATGGCATGGGTGAGTATTAAGAGGTCCTGTGCTCAATTTAGTATTTTAGCATGTTCTTTGTTGTATCAGTGAATAAATCGTCTGACAACACTAATAAACCATTTAATTATCACTCAGGAAATTGGTAAAAAATAACATATGAAAAATTGCTACTGTGACTTGCAAAATCCAAACATCAACCATGAACCAGTGACTGACTGTGCAGAATTTTCAATTCTACAAATTTAAAATTCAAGAATACGAAGAAAATTTAAACTCTTTGGAATCCTGGAACGTGAGTACCACATGGCGTCAAGCCATAGTGTACTGCCAGCTGACATATGCTGACGTTCCAAAATTCCAGGACAGCAAAGAATTTTCTGACGCCACACCTCATCGGGGCTCTAAATGAGCTGCTACAATATCCTCTGGTTTGATTTGTGGCTGAAGTATTGCCAGCTATGCATCTTGGCAGGCACACTGAGAAATCCTCTGTACCCCTTGCATGCTATTTCAAGGTTTTTCCTAGCTAACGTAGCTGTCAGGCATACCCATCACTTCTTGTTTCATTCATGTGTCCCCTTTAGGGACTTTAGGTCAAAATTGTTTCGATTTGTAATGTTCCAGCATGGAATGGGCTTCTTTATGAAGTCAGGTCTAGAGTCTTTGTCTGTGTACACCATAAATGCCTCTCTACTTGCAGGCATTTCAGTGCTAAATTGTTTAAATGTTTTTTGTATAGTTAATGTTTGATGTATCATGTCTCTAGTTGTGGAATGTATTATTGGTACATGAATAAATATAATAATAATAAGAAGAAATAATCTCTGGATTAATTACTGTTTTTGCTTTGAATTCAGTTCAGTTTTGAATTCTACAGACTAGGGTTGTTATTTCCCAATTGCAGACAGATATATTATATTTGGTCCCAATTTGTTCTCCTTTTGTTATAGTAGATATTTGTATGACGATTCGCAGCAAATAAAGCTTTTTTTATGAGACTTGGAAAGAAAATAGAATATTAATCTATTTCCTTTTGCTTTATCATTAATGACAGTAATTGAAACATTTGGTTCAAAGTTGCCTCCTTGGGTTGTTTACGGGGTTGCACCTTATGCATTCAACTTCTCAGAGATTTCTAGGATGGTGTCTGGTCTACTGTTAGTATTTGTGTTTTTCAATTCTTCCATGTTTCTATCTTGTCTTTCTTCACCTTCTCTATTTGGATGTATCGCATATCACGGGTAAGGACGGAGATTTGGGGCACAAAAATGACGAGACACGTTTTTGATGTAAAAATAATCGGGTTTTTATTCCAGTTGTTATATCTGTAAAAATCAGATGGATCAATCCAAGATGATTCAAGATTGATTGTTGAGTGCCTGATGGTCGAAGAGTGACTGTGTAAAATGCATGACTGAATAAAATCGACTGTCTGAATGCCAAACTAATTCTGGAATGTTTTTACACCCCCAAAAACATGCCCTTCTATAACCTTGCATCCTGAAGTCCTTGACCATGGTTGGGTCCCTGTGACCAAAGGGTACCCACCATGAATCACTGCCAAGGGACCATGCAGGACCATGCCTACAAAAGGTCTTAGAATTCAACGTAGTGGTCCTATTGTTGCACACAATATGCCACTACAATAGGACCTACAAGAACAATGATTTTTATATAGTGTACTTTTGCAGGGGTGTATGTTTTGGGGGCAGAGGTGTGGCAAGGATCGTGTCCCTACAGATACATTATGGGACTTATTTCTTCATTTGTTCTTTCTGAGCTGGTCCATTGAGAGGGTTTTATCCCTTGAAGGTATGTGTTGTCCTGTCCTACTAAAATTCTGTAATTCATCTCTGGCTGGACTGTGTGGGGCTGAGTGATAGGTTTCCTTTTTCCTGTTGCAACCCTTGAACTTTGAACAACTGGGGGATCATCCATAGAAACACAAGTTAATTCTTTAGTTTGCAAGTCTAATTTAGCATATATAACGGGCAGAAATTGGACTTTAATGTAATAAAGTTCTTGGTGTGCACCCACTTATACCATGGATGTGTGCTTGCCCCTTAGTCACTTGCTTATGGGTAGTAATTTTGAAGAATTTATTGAATCTTAAACTGAAAATTAATAACTGGTAAATACATTATGAAACCATTATTTTTCTTATATGGGCCTTTTTAAATTAAAATTCACTGTTTATGATTAGTGGCATAGAATTTATATCCTGAATGTGGCTCACTGTAAAAGTGTTTTGGTATAGCATGCCTGAACAAATACCATACAGGGGGAGGGGCACGGTAAGGAAAAAAAACTGATACTGTGTGCAGCATATGCACTAAAATGTGGTAGTTTCATTTTTGGGGACAATTTCCCAAGAAAATGTTCTACCATCATTTCTCTTGATGTTTGTGCCTCATCAGGTTTTCTTTCACAAGCACTCATCAAATCATCAATTCCTCCAGTGAAGAATCTTGGGGAGATTTATCCTTTTCTTGCTGTTTTTTATTAATGGCTGGCCAGTACTTTCCCCATTATAATTTCACCCCTCTTCTAGGCAAGGAAAGGTTTTTAATGTTGTCACTTTTCTTATCCTCTCCAAGTATACATTTTTACTCTCTCGAGGATTTGAAATTTTTTCTATTTTCCAGTTAACAGGCGCTAACCTTTTCTTTATTTGGTAAGGTCCTGAACTGAGCTGGCTCATTTTTTTTAATCCTGTACCCACCGTTGGGGTATATACAGTAAGTATACAAGATCTCCTTTGTTATGTTGCATAACACATTTAAAAGGAAAGAATTGACAAGGAAGGGCTAAGACTTGAGGAACAAGGTCTCTTTATTTCTTCAAGGCAATACAAAAAGTATCTTTAAAGAAGAAAATAAAAATAAACCATTCATTCCCCCTGTACACTCCTGAAACCTATCTAAGAAAAACATGAACATATAAACAAAAATAAAATGCCTACCACTAAAAACACCCCTACAATATATTCCAGATAGATGTTGGTAATCTGATATCCATGGGAAAAAGAAACATCAAAGGCCCTGAAAAGAAAAACATAAAAAAATAAACAATAATAAAATTCAGTCAC
Organism: Trigoniulus corallinus; assembly: GCA_013389805.1. Classification (NCBI taxonomy): domain Eukaryota; kingdom Metazoa; phylum Arthropoda; class Diplopoda; order Spirobolida; family Trigoniulidae; genus Trigoniulus; species Trigoniulus corallinus. The sequence continues at coordinate 6,864,804 of JAAFCE010009125.1, read as the reverse complement.
CCCAGCAATGAAAGCATTAACTCCCCAACTAGAAGAGACAATAAAAAGATATTCCTTCCTCCAAAATTGAGATGGGTAACCATAAATAAAGATTAAAGCCCTTGAAAAAAAAGGCATATATAGAAGGGTGAAAGATGAAGGCTAATTTTTTCTCTCTTGTTCACTTGAAGAGGACAGAGAATAAGCAAAACATAAAAGGAATACTGAAGAATAGGACTATTGAAAAGGACTAAAAGAAAATAAACACTCACTGTTGTTGACCTGTTTGTTGTGTGTAGAGTGAAAAGAATTATGAACTGTTGAACAAATGGTGATGATGAAACAGTGAAAAGATCCTTCAATCTACCAGGAATAAATATTCCTGTGTAGTGGGGTCATAGTAGGAAAGATGACCATCTCTGATTTATGCAAAAGATTAATTACCAATAGTGTCTTTTAAACCTTCCTAACACATGTTCAATATTATCATCAGTTGTAGGCTATGGTGTGATATTCTTAAAATCCAAAGATAAAGTATCCAAATAACGTCAATACAACCTTATCATGCTAACCATTGAATAAAATTTAATTGAATCAATGTTCATCTGAATAAATATGATTAACTTGAATGTATTATGTTATCAGTTATGCTAACAATGTTATTTAAATACATAAACTGGGAGCAAGCAAACATACGTTTTACCAGAGAGATAACTAAAGTTAGAAGTCTTGTTTTCTAAATTTTAAATTCAAAACTAAAATTAATTACAAAAGCAGAATCCGTGGGCTGCTGCAAAAACAGAACTGTTTAAAATTCAAATTTAAAATATCTAACATTACTAAAGCAAACGATGAATGCATGTGCACTGCACATGTTGGAGAGATGAACAGCATGTGCATGTGGAGGATGATAAAACCTCCACAATAACCCCTGCAAGAAATCAAATATGGGAAATTTAAGCATGAAAATGTACATGTGTGGCACAGTTGTGGGACCATGTGTGCATGCTTGGGGGTGAGGTGGGCACTAGAGTATGGGGTGAGTGTGCAAAAGTTTTGGGGTGATTGGTAAGAGAAATTGGAGGGTTGTCCAACAATTTTGAGGATGTGCTCATTGTATCTGTATGTCAGGAATGCTGGCTTGAGCCTGTCTATGGAAACATTGTCTGAATGTCCATTGAAGTTGAGTACATAGTATTTGTCATGTTTACTGAGGACATTATAAGGTCCTTGATAAGGTGTGGAGAGTGGGTGGTGAGATGCACCAGCATAAACAAAAACGTATGTTGCATTTTCTAAATCGGGATGTCGAAAGAATGGCCATGCTGATGGCGTGCGAGGTGGTTTATGTAATAAAGCTCGCATGTTATACTGCAAATTTTGTAGGAAGTCACGCCTAGTCAAGGCACTATAATCAGAAGCAAAAATATCTCCTGGCAACCATAAAGTTGTGCCATAAATGAGCTCGGCAGGTGATGCCTGCAGATCTTCCTTGATGGCACAGTGAAGCATGAGGAGTACAATCGGAAGGTGAATGCTCCAATGCTGTGTTTGTTTGTTTTTGTTTTAGGGCTCATCGACTACAATGGTCATTATGGCCCAGAAAGACAATCATCATGGTAGGGGTGTAAATGGCCTTCCCACCATGATGGAAATAAATAAGGGCAAAAGCCCACTAAAACTAACAAGAACAAAAAGGCAATAGCCAAATAAATATTTAAGAATAAATATAGGCAAAAGCCAAAACACAGAAAAGTAAAAGCAGCAAAAGCCAAAACAC
>JAAFCE010009125.1:6653357-6863035 GCA_013389805.1 Trigoniulus corallinus | reverse complement strand
AGCCAAAACACAGAAAAGTAAAAGCAGCAAAAGCCAAAACACAGAAATGTAAAAGCAGCAAAAGCCAAAACAGATATAACAATAAAAGTGGCAAAAGCCAAAACAGATATAACAATAAAAGCGACAAAAGCCAAAACATATATAACACTACAAGTGGCAAAAGCCAAAATAGACAGAACAATTATAGTGGCAAAAGCCAAAACAGACATTAAAATAAATGTGGCAAAAGCCAAAACAGACATAGAAATAAAAAGGCAAATGCCAAAACAGACACAGAAATAAAAAGGCAAAAGCCAAAACCATCACAGACATAAAAGGCAAAAGCCATAACGATACAAGAATATAGAAAATAAATCAAATTTTGTGAAAGAGGCCAGCCTCCTTCAGAAATACAAGTGAGCTCTCCACCCCCTGGGGGTTATCCCCAAGTGATGTGGAGAGCTCTGGACTGACTCCCAGTCGACATCTAAGTTCACAGTATCTCTCACAGTGGCTAAATATGTGTGCCACTGTGAGAGGCTCTCAAAAGGAGGCACACCACAGTTCATCCTCACCCCGTAGTATGTAGGAGTGGGTGAGGAACGTGTGACTGATTTGCACCCAAGCAAGCACAACCTCCTCCCTCCGTAACTGGTGGCACGAGGACACCCAGTGCACTGGAGGGTCCTTCAGTGTGTGGAGTTTGTTGGTCTCCAAAAACCACTGGGACTGCCATTGTTCATGTACGGCCTGCCACACCATTGGGAGGGCGTCAGAGGAGGGGACAGTAGTGTCAGGTACATCTGGTAGGTGGGCCACCTGCTGGGCATGGGCATCTGCCCTCTCATTGCCCATGATGCCAACATGCCCCAGGACCCACATAAACAACACTGTCTTGCCCTGTGTGCGAATTGTGAGCAGTGAACTATGCACACCTTTGACGATGGCATGTCTGCTATAGAGGGTGTACAACAGCTGGAGGGAGGATAGGGAGGTGATTCAACAGAGGGTTGGTGATTCAAACGTTTGATGAATTCCAGTGCCCTGTGCAGAGCAGTGAGCTCTGCAGTTAAGACACTGGTGATGCCTGGAAGGTGGCCCCCTATGAGATGACCAGTTGTAAAGACTGACCAACCCACAGAGGTACCATCCTTTGACCCATCCGTGTAAACAAAAACATGGCCCTGATAGGTCAGAGAGAGGCGTCCAAACTCTTGTTGGTACACCGACCTATCAGTACTGGCTTTCGGGAGGGCCGTGAGTGTCAAACTAAAACTTGGCTCTGGTATTGTCGAGGGTGGCACATCGGCCCACAGTAAACTATACAACAAACATAAACTATATAACACTCAACCACGTTAAGTCCTTCTGATATCATAAGCATTTCTTTATTCAATTTTTAAATTCCATTTTTTATGTTTGTTAATCGTCAATGTGACTCCACTACAGTACCATAGCCAGGGTAAGGACACCTTGGGGAAATACTGGGGGCTTCCCAGTAAAGGTAAGGGTCCACCATGGATAAGCATTTTACCTGGTCATTCTGGTTACAGACGAGCTGCTGACGGGAGTAGGACAATGAGCTCCCAGTCCATGATACTTGCTGATGATCAGACAGAAGTACAGTAGTGATTCCAGAGAACAAGTAGAGAAAGGCCTAAACGATATTTGAGGAGTGATAGAAAAGGGAGGGCTAATGATAAACATGAAGAAGACAGTATTTAGCTTTCAATTGGGTAGGACAGGAAAGTAGTTGTGATGTCATCACCAGGGGCCAACTGGTGAAAAAGGTGCAAGAGGTAAAGTACTTAGGATCAATGCTAAAGCAATGGGGAGATAGACTGTGATGTGACCCAAAGACTCAATGGGGGATTTTTGAAGTGGAGACATTCAAGTGGAGTCCTGTGTGACAGGAGAGTCCCATTCAAGATGAAAGAGAAGTTTTACAGGGCAGTGGTTAGACCAGCTATGCTATGAATAGGTTGAGGGAGGGAGGTCATTCCTATAAGAGATTTCCTCATATGAATAAGGGAGAATAGGTTGAGGTCATATGGACACATATGAGAAGAGGGGAGGAGGAGCTCTTTAGGTCCATTTCAGAAATGCAGGTAATTGGGAGCACCTGAGGCAAGGGGAGACAAAAGCAGATGTGGAACATGGTAGTGTGTGGAGTGGATGGGGTTCTGGTGGAAGATAGGCAGTAGTGGACTGGAACCCACAGACCCAGCTCTGCTAGAGGCATTTTTAGAGCAATTCTATATGATAGTTAAAAATACCCCTATCTATCAATGAAAAAAAATGTAAGTTTGCATTTCCAAACTATTTTAGGAAATGTACGTCTCCCTCCATCAGCTATAACTTTTTCCTCAACATTTTTCCTTTAATCTTATAGTTTTTGAAGTAAAGGAATTGGCTACTTTAAAATTTACACAATATGTATCATCATAATAATACCCTTATCCTGCCTTTGTCAGGGTCGGGTCTTCGGGTTCTAGCCCTCCACTCCCACCTATCTTCTACCAGATCCCTGTCCACCACACACTACCACATACTTACTGAATTATTATCCCCTATTATATGCATGTGTGCCTGAAACAAGCATTAATCTAAAAACATTTGAAATGTTGGTGACTCAGATGGGGCACATGGCAAAATAAGTGTTTATGGGAAGATCAGTGGGGGGGTGACACCAGGATTCACCACACCAGGTGACACCAAGCCTAGGTATGCCTCTGGTATTAATAATAGTGTGATTAGCAGCAAAAAGCTTAATCTCACTACTGGTTATTAGGTATGGGTCTACATTGTTTTTAGGTAGTATGCTAAACTCCACACCTGTGTCAATCAAAAAATTATACCAATTGGTACTGTCACATACAAAGAAAAGCTGGCTACTACAATTGCCTAAATTGTCTTCCACCTTCAAAGACAAGAGGCCTACACGTTTCCCTGTTTTTCTGCACAAGGAGGTATGCATTTCTGTGTGTTGGCAAAGAAGGTATGGTGATACCAACATTGGGTGTTGGATGTTGTTGCAGTGTTGCGAACATCCTGAGATAGAGGTGCTTTTGATGTGGAGCAGGACCTGGATCTTGAAAAACGGCAGCTATCATGAGAGAGTGTCCATACCCTGTGCATCAGTTGATCAAACTGTCTCGTCAATTCATCTATTTTCTCATTAAGTTGCTGGTAGGTATGCTGTTCTGGATAGGGATTATTTGTTGCAGATGCATCTAGCCTTATAAAAAAAGTTACTGCATTCAGTTGATGTATGCCAGGGTCTAGCGCTTCTAAAATTTTGTCTTCAGCGAGTCTCCAACTAAGAGGAGGAACTCTTTAGGTAAACGTGACGAGTTCTCGCAGGAGAGATGCATTTTCGGGAGTGGTCACCATACTTCACGCCAGCTGTTGTATGTGATGTAACAGCTGTAGGTTGTATATGATGTAACAATTGTAGGTTATGGAGTAGCTGCTGTAACCTTTGCCACTGGGTAGGCAAGCTGCACTGTGTTACAGCATTCTTGAGAGCCTCATTAGCATCAGTAACTGGTGGCCTCAATATGAGCTCTCAAACCTCAGCAATAATTTCAGGGGGTAACAGGTCTATTGTCAAGTCAAATTTATGCATATCGCTCCTAATTTGATAGGCCCTGAAACGGTGAATGATGGTTGTGAACCATATTTCAGGGTCATGCGACCAGAAAAGGGGCAACTTAAAACATTTCATACTATGTTGTTGCACTACATTTACATTGGTTTTGCCATCCATATGTTCAGGCATTGGTGTAATGCTCACAAATTCCAAATCTAAAAGTTGGCTGGGACCTTCCATCCTAATCAGTCCTATCTGCAATAATTAAAAAAATATATGTCCTACCGTCCTTGCAGAAACTTAACTTAGTCAACTCCAGATGATAAACCAAGAGTGCTGCAGAGATGAAGATGAAATACTAAACTGTATTGCACTAACGTCTGTGCACTAAAAATTGTATCTTGGGTATGGGTTTGCATTGATGTGCTGCTTGAGTTGTGATTAAGGTATGGTGTGTTTGTTGGTTTTGTGAAGTGGTGATCTACTGTTAATCAACTGATTTTATCCAGTTGTCTTCAAGTTGGGAATATCTGTGTTGAATGTGTTGCACACTTATTACACACACACTGTAGCCTCTCGACGATCACGTTCAGGTCACCAATTTGTAGCGGAATTGTGGTAGGAAAGATGACTATCTCCGATTTATGCAAAAGATTAATAACCTTTAGTGTATTTTACACCTTCCTAACACATGTTCAATATCATCGTCAGTTGTAGGCTATGGTGTGATCTTCTTAAAATCCAAAGATAGAGTACCCAAATAATGTCAATACAACCTTATCATGCTAACCATTGAATAAAATTTAATTGAATCAATGTTCATCTGAATAAATATGATTAACTTGAATGTTTTACATTATCAGTTATGTTAACAATGTTATTTCAATACATAAACTGGGAGCAAGCAAACATACATTTTACCAGAGAGATGACTAAAGTTTGAAGTCTTGTTGTTTTCTAAATTTTAAATTCAAAATTAAAATTAATTACAAAAGCATAATCCACGTGCTGTTGCAAAAACAGAACTATTTAAAAGTCAAATTTAAAATATCTAACATTACTAAAGCAAAAGATGAATGCATGTGCACTGCACATGCTGGAGAGATGAACAGCATGTGCATGTGGAGGATGATAAAACCTCAACACCTGCAACACATTTAAAAAATTCTTCATCAACACCAAAAGAAAAAAGGACTAAACAAACAATCAAGGACTCAAAAACACCTACTCACCAAAACGTGTGCTCATTCAAAGATGGCCATCTTGTTGCCACTCCAAGGCATGAACCAGTGCTACCAGATGGCAAAGTCACCCAGCAGAGCCACAGAGGTAGGGAAAAATGTTTTTCTTGTCACTTCTCTTGAAAGTACCTATGGTACTGAAGAATTCTAAACCGCCCTTCATGAGGAAGAAGAACTGGAAAGTCCTTTGAATCTATTTTCCCCTGCCTGCCAAATTAATCTTGACGAATTTTATCAATAAAAACTCCAGACTTGGAAATCTTTTCTTAACTTTTATTTTCAGCACTGTTAAGGGATATACCTGTCATACAGTGAAGGAAAAAAAGTATTCATACACCATGTTTTTTGATTATAACTTTTTTATTTACAGCCGAACTTAACTGATTTTTTCTATATAACTGAAAGACATAAAAAAGGTTACACAGAAAAAAATGGTTTTATATCTTACATACTGTATGTATTTTTTAAACTCAAAAAGTAACATTTTTCAATTGGAAAAAAGTATTCATACACTGTGAGGTACTGTTAGGACTGTTAGATTTAAAGTCAGTTTTGAAGCTAAAGTTACAAATTTAATACTTTGAATGCAGTCCTTTATTGTTAATTATAGCTTGAAGTCACCTGGGCATTGATGAAACTAGAGCTATTGTTGTTTCTGGGGTGCTTTCTGACCATAAGTGATGCAAATTGTTGATCAAGTCATGCCTTGATGAAAACTTTTTTTTCTGAGTTTTAACTCCAACTGGTGCCACAAATTTTCAATTGGCTTAACACATTTTAAGTGGGCACTGATGTGTTTAAACTTTCTGTTGTAGTGGGCACTGATACAAACCAACTAAACTGTTGTAGTGGGTGAAATTGTGAACTGCATATGAAAATATTCTTATGGAGAAAATTGCTATAGCCATATATTACATTTATTATTATATTCATCAAATCCTATCCCCATAACTGTCAGTATTAGGCTCTCCTCCCCTCTTTTCATCACATGCCCATACCACCACAATTCATATTCTCTTCTCTGCTATGCCCCCCCCCCCCCAATATCTCTCTTGTACTTGTTTCTAAGTGGTGAGCGTCTGGGCACAACAGTTTTCTTCTGATCACTGAAGTTAAACAATGCAACCCCAGCTACTACAATCATGGGTGACCGCTTTGGAACACTGGGTACCAGTGCCACCTTAACAGCATAATGGACCACTGGGCAAAGCAGTGTGGTGGGGCCCCTATGACAACCACTCACAGGAATATGTAAATGATCACGTCAAATACACAGATGAGCATGGGACCCCTGGGTATGACAGTGTGCTAGGGCCCTTACAAAAACCACTCACCAGAATATGTAAATGGTCACCCAACATGCACAGATTAACATTGGGCCCCTGGGCAAATGTCCAGCAGGTTGATGCACTAAGGTAGCACTGCTAATGCACAAAATGGTCAGGGCTCCAATAACCATTGTATTTGAAGGGACCTAAACACCAATGAAACAAATCGTTTCTAAGCATCTAGCCTCAACAACCCACACATGTACCATAGCATTCGCATTTCTCCAGCTTGAATTATCTTTCAGTGGTTCTATCCCACTGCCCAACACTCTGAGCTGTATAGCATAGCTGGCCATATAGCCATTATGTAAAACTTCCACTTAAGTTTAGGGAGTGGTGAATTGCGTTGGACACACCAGTTCTCATCTCATCACTGAAGTTATGCGACGCAACCCCAAATAGTACTGATATGGGTGGCTGCATGAGAAAACTGGGTACTGCTAGTATCCAAAAATCGTCGCATTAGTGTAGTGTCTATGCAGTCTCTGCATCAGAACTACACAGTGGACGGGTCTCTAATGACCTTGTAGTTGAAGGGCCCTAAAACACCAACAAACAACAACAAATCCACTTAAGTTTTATTCATACCCATTTGACAGGGCCGGCGCAAGGCGGGTTCAGTGCGTTTCCTGGAACCTGGCCCTGCGTTTATGCAGGCCCCGTGCATTATGAAACCGTAAAATGGTTTTTCGTACAAAACGTCCCACAAAAGCTTGCACTAGCACTGCTGGATCTGTCAGGAAATTTATTTATATATAGGGCTGTTGTGGGGCGAGTTCAGTGCATGCGTCCGTTAGCAGGCCTTACGAAAAAGCAAAATACTTTTTCCCACAAAAGGCCCCTGAAAAGCTTGCACCAGCACTCCCATTCGGTTTGTTTGTTTGTTGGAGTTTAAGGTCCCATCAACTACAAGGTCATTAGAGACCCGTCCATTGCATAGTCCTAATGCACAGACTGCACAGACACTACACTAATGCGACGATTATTGGGTATTAGCAGTACCCAGCTTTCCCGAGCGACCACCCATGTCAGTACTAACTGGGCTTGCGTTGCTTAACTTCAGTGATCAGACGAGAACTGGTGTGTCCAACGCAACTCGCCGCTCCCCTCCCATTCGGTCATGCAGGGTGCCAATTGCAGGTCTCCACTTTAACTTCCCCACAGTCGTCCTGTGGCCGACATCTGAATAAACTTCTCCATTACTCTGAAGGGTGGAATTCAAATACCTGACCCCTCGATACAATCCCACCACTTTGACTGTTTTGGTAGTTGAGGAGGCGCATTCCCCTCTAAATCTCTGGGCCGCCCCACGCTGATGAGACAGCTCCAACACGTTGACGGGTGGGGTTGCAACCCAAAGTCCCCAGCATGCCACTTTGGCCAAGGCCTCCAGTGCAAAACGAGCAGTTAGGCAGATACCCAGTCTAATGGCTACCTGTCTGAACAACCCTTGAGGCCCAAATGGGCGTCCCCTTGTTGGACTCTGTGGTGGGCAGGTACAGCAGACAGGGAATATCATCAGGAGTGAGTGATTGGGCCCCTGGGCCATCGTTAGTTTGAGTCAGCAACTTCATTGGATTGCCTTTGTGCATAGTGTCTTCTGTGGGGTAGGTCGGCACCCCCATAGACAACACGTTCAGTCTTGATGAACCAACTAAGGTGGGTTTCTGGAAGGACTTTGATAAGTTGATGCACACACTAGATTTTGAGGTAAGGCAGGGTAGATGAAATGGACGATTACATATTGATTGTTATGTAGGGAAGGACAGTCAGGGACGTGAGAAGGTTCATGGGGGATGAGGGAATGGAACAATCAGTATGGAAGAGCAGGCAATTTTTAGACAGGAAGAGCACATGGCCGTGCATTGCCAAATACGTGTTTAAGGAGGAGGGACAAGCACCTGATCACATTCCAGTCGCCATGCTATATGATCAGTGTTGGGCAGTGAGGAAGAGCCACCTAAATAGAATGCAAGTAGCCAATATGTGAATGCAGCAGCATATGAGCATGGTTTCGAAAGCAGATAGAATTAGGAATGAGTATATTAGAGGTAGCCTGGAGGTGGTGCACAACGAAGAAAAGATGATGGGAGTATTTTTGTTTGTTGGTGTTTTGGGGCCATTCAACTAAAAAGGTCATTAGAGCCCCACTCAAAGCATAGTTCTTATGCAGAAAGTGCACAGAAACTACAATAATGCAACGATTCTTGTGCACTAGCAGTACCCAGTTTTCCCAAGCGGCCACCCATCTCAGTACTAGCTGGGGTTGCACTGCTTAACTTCAGTGATCAGACGAGAACTGGTGTATCCAACGCAATTCGCCGCATGATGGGAGTAGGTTGAGGTGGTATGGACACTAATGAGAAAAAAGGGAAGGAGGAATCATTAAATCCCTTTAATGAATGCAGGTGGTTGGGAGCTCCTGGGGCAGGGTGACACCAAAGCAGACTTGGGGGCAAGTTGTCCCTAAGAATATGGTAGTGTTTAGGGTGGATGGGGACCTGGTGGGTGATAGGTGAGAGTGGAGGGCTAGAACCCACAGACCCATTATATTTGGAAATAATGGAGGTCGTTTATGAAGAATAGTGGGTTCATCATCACTTGATTCTGCTGACGTCACTTTCATCCCCATCAGGCAGGGTCTGCTCTAGCACTTACATCACCCTCGACCAAATGACAAATTGCCACCCCTTAAGAATGTAATGCAAGTTCAAGCAGCAGTTTTACTCACACAGCCAAAATGGCGACTCTAAATTTTGGCGCCCCAGACTAATGTCCAGGTTGCACCCCCCTAGAGCGGGCCCTGCATCAGGCAAATGTATCCTAGCTGAACTAAGCTTCATAGTCAGAAGCATTAGCTACAAACACTATCGCGATATTCATAAAATGGCATAAAAGTCAAAATTCATGGCAAGCCAATATGAAACGTAGTGCTACGTTTCCCACATTTACCTACTAATCACAAAGAAACGTATCCCGCATTACACTACTAATCAGGAAAAACGTAGTACTACGTCTCCCGCTTAAAATGTGTTAATATCTGGTGACTGTGGAGGAGTTACCAATAATTTTATTGCATTATACAGGAGAAATTCTTTAGTTACTTGAGCCATGTGTTTGGGATCATTGTCTTGTTGGAAGTAACAAGTTCTTTCACTGCCTAATTTTTTCACACTCTTGGTGTGTTGCCTTGGATCATTTCCATGTATGCCCTGGCATTCATAATTCATTCAATCATTACAAGTTCACCAACTCCAGCAGCATTCAGACATCCCCAAATCATGGTACTGCCTCCTCTATGCTTCACAGTTTGAACAACATTTTTAAGAGCAAGTTCTGTATTCACTTTTCTCCAAATGAATTGTCTCCCATCTTCCCAAAAATATTAAAGTTACTTTTATCACAGAAAAGAATTTGTTCCCAAAATTCTAGTGTTTCTTAAAAATAGCATGTAGTGAAGTCTAATCTCTTTCATCAATTAACTTCATTAATGAAAGGTTTTAACTTGGCACTCAAGCTTTATAACCAGATTCCTGTAGTTTATTTCTGACTGATTTTGGTGTAACAGTTGTCCTAGAAGTTGTCACAAGGTGTTATGCAAGTTCCCTACAACTAATTTTCAGATATTTTGTGAGATTGGTGAGATGAGGTGTTGTTTTTCACTCTCTGAAAGTGCCTTTGATCCCCCACATCTCTTGTCATTGACTGTAGAACCACTTTCAAATTTCTTTATCAAATACTGCACTGTTGCATGACACCATTTTACCAGTTTACCAATTTCACAATAACTAGTCCCTTTTTTAAATCACGAAACAATCTGATCTTTACATGTTGCACTTAGTTCTGCTGTTTTGCACCCCATTATACCACTGCTACTGCTTGGAATGTAATCAAATTATGCAAAATAGAACACATTTATGTGATCTTTACTTTGCAATTTAAAACCTGTTCTCCTTATCACAGAATGGTTTTAAAAAGAATACCATAAGTGTATGAATACTTTTTTCCCTTTTGGAAATGCCATTCTTTTATTTAAAAAATAACTATTTGAGTAAAACAGGAATTCTTATTATTTTAATTTTCCTTGCATACCTCTTAATAATTCTATAGCCATTCACAAGTTTTGAGCTGTAAATAAAAATGTTATGCCAAGAAAACATAGTGTATGAATACTTTTTTCCTTCACTGTATATGCCATGTTTGTTTATTCCAGGTGGCTACCAAATTTGATATTGATCATTACTTATTATTGTTATTGTTAACAATTATCGTACTAGCTCTTGAGAAGAGGTTATTAGGTTTATTTTCTTATTTATTCCTATTCCCTTTTTTCCTTGGAGATAGAGAGGAATAGAATACCTCACACAACCTCTTAGGCCTTTATCCTTCTTAACAATAATCTTTTATTTTTCATCAGAAATTCATACTCAATGGAAGAGCATATAAAATTTTATTTTTCAACACTCTACATCAATTATCACCTCAGGTTGTAATTACTGGAGACTAAAGATTTTATAAATTTGCTAAATACAATAGTCAAGAAATGTTTTTCCAACAAATGCTAGCTATAAAACTAAAATATTCCAAATTAGCACATATGTTCTAACACAATTATTATAAAGTGTACATCCTATGACTGAAGATTAAAGGAATCTGACTAGTTTAAATGCAATAGTCAAAATTGTTCTTTGAAAACGCTAACAATCTATCTAAAACATATCCCAAACTAGCATATATGCTCTAAACACATTGGCTATAAAGTGTACATCCTCAGACTGAAGACTAATGAAACCTAACTACTCAAAAATGTAATAGTCAAAAATTTTTCTTCTAAATATGTTAACAATCTAACTAAAAAATATTTTAAACTAGAATACATGCTCTAAACACACTTGCTATAAAGTGTACATCCACTGCCTGAAGACTAAAGAAGCCTGACTACTCTAAAATGCAACAGTCAAAATCGTTCTTCCAAAAACGCTAACAATCTAACTAATAATATCCTAAACTAGCATACAAGCTCTAAACACAATTATCATAAAGTGTACATCCTATAACTGAAGATTAAAGAAATCTGACTAGTTTAAATGCAATAGTCAAAATTGTTCTTTGAAAATGCTAACAATCTAATAAAAAGTATCCAAAACAAGCATACATGCTCTAAACACAATTCTCTTAAAGTCTACATCCATTGACTGAAGACTAAAAGAGGTCTGACTAGTTTAAAATACAATAGTCAAAATTGTTCTTTGAAAATGCTAACAATCTATCTAAAACATATCCCAAAGTAGCATAACGTTCTAAACACACTGGCTATAAAGTGTACATCCTCAGACTGAAGACTAATGAAACCTAACTACTCAAAAATGTAATAGTCAAAAATTGTTCTTCTAAATACGTTAACAATCTAACTAAAAATATTTCAAACTAGCATACATGCTCTAAACATAATTATCATAAAGTGTACATCCCAGCACTGAAGATTAAAGAAATCTGACTACTCAAAAATGTAATAATCAAAAATTGTTCTTTGAAAACGTTAGCAATCTAACCAAAAAATATCCTAAACTAGCATACAAGCTCTAAACACAATTATCATAAAGTGTACATACTAGGGCTGAAGATTTAAGAAATCTGACTACTGAAAAATGTAATAATCAAAAATTGTTCTTTGAAAATGCTAACAACCTAACAAAAAATATCCTAAACTAGCATACATGCCAAAACACAATTGCTTGTACAAAGAGGAAATCCAACATAAAAATCAATATTGTTTTCTTATCTGTTGTTGTTTTCCTTCCTTGGCTGTTGGTGCCATTGTTTCCAGGGTTATCGTACAGAATCTTTCTTCCTATTGTAGACTTCCAGGGTTAGTGTAGATGGTCCTCTTCAAGATCTTCTGTTGTGGCATCCTCTAGGGCAGGAACTTGATGTGGATCACTTATCCACAGAGAGAATCAGATTTTCTCTAAGTTTGTATTAACTTTCCATCCACAAGGTGGGGTTCGGCAAACCCCAGACCTACAAAATTGTGTCTACACATGTACCACTTTCTCCAATCCTAACCAACCTTTGAGTACCTGTTCTCTGATGTTTTCTTTGCCTATCTAGGGAAGTTGACAGGTCTCCTAAGTAATTAGCATATTTTATTTCTGGTTAAGCAATGCAAGTCAAGTTAGTACCAACATGGTTGGCTGGTCAGAAACACTGGTTACTAATGCAGAAATGGGAGCAGGATGTCCAGAAGGATATGGTAGTGTCTGGGGTGGATGGGGACCTGGTGGGAGACAGGCAAGAGTGGAGGACTAGACCCTGCAGATCCGACCCTGTCATTGGAGGGATAAGGGTATGGTGATGATGATGTCTTGTCTTCTTGGGTAATATAGAATTTTTACAGGATGTTTCCAAATTATATTCATTGCTAAAGCTCTACATGGAAGGTATTTAATTCAATATCCATAATAATACCCTTGATCCAAATATTTAAGCCTTGAAAATCAAAAAGTCATTTTGAGGTAATTACAGACGCCACCTTGTAGTGTGTGCCAGAAATCATCACCTTGTGGATGGAAGTTTAATGTTCAGTGTTTCTCAGCATGTTGGCATCACTTCTTGTATTGGATCCTCACTCTCTCAGCATCTCCTCTTGCAAACGTTTCTCCTTCTCTCTCTTCTCTTCTTCTTCTATTGGTTTCAAGGAGGGGGTTTTTTAATTAAGGGTGGTTTGCAGCTGCTTTCTATTAAAGGTTTTTTTAACCCTCCTCAATTGATTTTAATCAGGGTGGCCATTTATCTTGCATGAAAGTATAATAAACTATAATCTTCCTTTGACTTACCTAAAATAGGGGTCGTCTGGGGCAATAATTTTCACTTTAGAGGGTTATTATGGGTTTGAAGTTCTAGTTGAGTAAAATGGATAATTCCCAAAAATTTTGGTGGGGTTTTCAAGTGTTCTTAATTTCTGAAAATTTATGATGAATTTTTATTTGGGAAAAGTTATGGTGTGGGGTAGTTAATTAATTTATTTGTTAAGATGTAGGGTAGTTGTGGGGGTAGTTGATTTTTCTGATACTGAATGAGGGTTGAGGGGGATACTGTGGGAAGTCACAAGGGGTAGTTGACAGAATCGCCATTGTCAAGCCACATGGTACATTCTTTAGGTGTGGCCCAATCTATAAGGTGCATTTTGGGTGTGGCCCTTTGTGAATGGTGCGTTTTGGCTGTGACTCATTCTTAAAGAATTTATGTGTTTAGTTGTAGTGTTAGATTTACTAATTCATTATATTTATTCAATAGTCGTACTTGACTTAAAGTTGTGTGCTAACAATTTTATTTTTGAGGTGTTGAAAATTTGGAAATTGTAATTTTCTGATTTTTGAGAGGTGGGGACAGCAGTTTCAGTGGGGTAAAACACATTCTTCCTCACGTGTTGGTTTGCTATTGTGGGTAAGTTGTTCTTTTCAGAGGGTTTTAAGGTTCTTTCCAAAACTTTTGGGAAACTTCTAATTAGTGATTCCTATCTTTTTTTTAGTGGAAATCTGGTTATAGTGGCATACTGCTCAGGTATTTCAACTTTCTTTTTGGATTAGTCCCTGTGTTTTCCAAGATAGTGATGCTTTCAAAGAAAATTACTGAGTGTGGGGGTTGCAAGGACCTAAAAGTGGAGCTAGCCAAGCTCCAGGCAGAGGTGGCTAAGTTAAAAGCTGTGATTCCTGTCTCTAGCCCCTCTCTACACAGGATGAAAAAGGGTAATGGAGGGTCTCCAATGACGTCTCCAGCAGGGACACCCAGCATGCAGGGGAATATTTCTAAAGTGATAGAGAGCAATGGAAGAAAAGGTATGAGAGTACAGATAGATGCTGTGAGGGAGACAGGAATAACAGTCCCACCACTTAGTCCACCAAAGACTCCCAAAGGTAAAGGGAATATTTGTGAAGTTGATTCTGGGGTTGGGAAAAATCCTTGCACCAATGCACAGGATTGTACTATGAGTGATGGGGAACTACAGATGGAGCAGAGTGAGCACAATGTTAAGGTAAGTGACAGGGGTGTAAAACTTGTACAGAACCAAATACCTTTTAAATCAGTGATCATAATTGGGGACCAGATTTATGGGGTGTAGATGGATGGGCACTGCCAGTTGCCTGGACAGACTGTGTTAGTGTTGCTTTTCTTCCAGATGCTAGACTGGTGGACATAAAGGACAGGATTTCAAGTTTTATGAAAGGTGAAAGAGAGGAATGCCTAGTTATTTTGAAGATAGGGTGTAATGATATAACTCACAATAAACCTGCAGCAGCAGTTCTGGAAGGAATTGTTGAAATCACCAAGCCAGAAGTATCAGACCAAAGGCAAAGGTAATGCTCTGCCCAATCATTGAAAGAAAGGAGAGAGGTGGAGTAGCCACAGCTAAGGCCCAATGGGTAAATGACAGGTTGTTTATGAAGGACAATTGATTGGAGTGAAGCTCCTTGAATATAGGGAATGTCTCACAGATATTCACAACAGATTTACAAGGGATAGATTGCATTTCAATAAGAGGGCTGCCAAAGGGTTGGGACAAAAATTAAGGAGTTTATAGTTGATTTTTTAGGGAAGAGAGAGGGTCATGGTGCTCCAGGTTAAATCACGACATACATAGCAAGGAACTACTTGACAGCAATAATGCAGGGATGGGCAGGAGATTAGCAGTAACTGATCAATTGCCTTTGCTTGTTATCAATTGTAGAAGCATAGTCAATAAAGTGGTCGAATTTAATGCCCTTGCTACTACATGGGATGCTGATATTGTTATTGACACTGAATCATGGATAAAGGAAGATATACATTCAACTGAGATTTTTCCTGATAGGTACATAGTGTATAGAAGAGACAAGGAAGCAGGTAGAGGGGGTGGGGTGTTCATAGCTATAGACAAATCATTGAAAAGTACTAGGGAAGCAGGTTGTGAGGGGGACTGTGAGATGCTGTGTTGTAGTGTTTTTGCATCAGCAGGGGGGACCTATGTCATTGCCTTCTATCATCCACGAGGAACTGATTCAAATCCATTGTTGAGATTGGCATTCTATGGAGATCCTCAATCATAGGAAGACGGTCCCAACAGTTATTCTAGGTGGGGACTTCAATCTTTGAGGGGTGAAGTGGGGCAGCATGCAATCAGTTGGAAATTCTGCTCTTTCAGAGGCACTTAATTCCTTCTTACAGCATCTGTGTTGTACTGGGTTAGAGCAAGTTGTGACCATGTGAACTCATGAGAGGGGAGGGATTTTAGACCTAGTTTTTACTAATGTGCCTAGCTCCATCAAGAATGTGAGGTGCATTAAGGGAATTAGTGATCATGCTGCAGTCAGAGTTGAGATAGTGAGAATGCTACCAAGGTGTTCCACAGTAAGTAGGGTGACTTTTCAATTTCACAGAGCTGATTGGGAGTTGTTTAGGTCTTATGTAAAAGCCCAGTTGAATGATCCTAAGCTACAGGCCAGTTTCTTTAATGAGTGTGGTATGTAAGACTTTTGAGCATATATATATTATACTAACATATTATGGGATATTTGATAATTGGAGTGATAATCAGCATGGGTTTAGGAAAGGGAGGTCATGTGACACTCAACTGGCTTGTTGGATTGAATACATTCAAAATGCTCTAGATAAGGGTAAGCAGATTGATGTTATATTCCTGGATTTTGAACAGGCCTTTATCATGGTACCCCATGACAAGCTTGTTTCATAGTAAGGTTATTCAGCATGTAAAGGCCTACCTGCAAGGCAAGCAGCAGAGAGTACATTTTGATGGGCTAGCATCAAAATGGACACCTGTTACATCAGGGTTACCCCAGGGAAGTGTATTAGGACCATTACTCTATATACTTTATGTTAATGATATAGGGCTTGATATAAAATCCTTTCTTGAGTTGTTTGCAGATGACACATGCATGGCAAGGGTGGTGGAAAACGGGTTGTCTTCCTGCACAGAACTGCAACAAGACCTAAACAAGATATATGATTGGAGTAGAAAGTGGGAGTTGCCATGGAACCTGCACAAATGTTGCTTTCTTGGAATAAGCAGGTTTAACAAACAGGCTGATTTTTCTTATAGTATAGGTGGTGTAAGGGTTGACACCCACAAGCACCTTGGAGTTGTCTTAAAAACTCAAGGCACCTGGAAGGAGCACACTGACAAATTGATTGGGAAGGCTGGGCATGCTCTCGGGTTGGTTAGTGGGGTGCTGGGGGACAGCACAAAGGAAGTAAAAGAAATAGCTTACTTTTCACTGGTACAGCCAATTGTGGAATACTGTATTCCAATTTGGTTTCCATTTAGGCAAGACCTAGCTTGGGAAATTGAAATGGGGCACAGAAGGGCAGGTCAGAGAATTCGGGTGGGACTCACTCTGTCACAGGCTGGCATTTGATATCATTAAGGTGTTTAGCAGACTGTTGAAAATAGGTTGTGAGGGTCCTTTAAATAGCAGGTTATCCCTTGCAGACTATAGGGGGAGAAATGATCATCTGTTCAAACTGAAGAAGATCAGGGCCCGAACAAACTCATATTACTGGTCCTTTTTTTCCAAGGGTCATTCGGCAATGGAATGCTCTTGATGAAGATAAGGTGAAGAACTTTCTGGAAGAGGGCGCCATTATAGAGGGCCAGCGATGTATGGCAGAATAGATGTTATGCTTCAGGTTCCTTGGGGTTTTAAAATGAGTGAAGGAATGAGAGATATTCTCTCCACTGCCAATTTGGCCTATCATAGCTGCTTGCAGTGTATTCAACTGGAACTAGAACTAGAAGGAATTTAGAAAATAGAAAGGAACTTCTGTTTCCTGAATTCAAAAAGGGAGTTGTTTTTCTTACCATCAAGATCCAACGAATTATTTTATCTTACAATAAAGTAAGTTCTTTCTTCATATTTACCAGTTATTATTAAATATTGCTGTTAGTTCCTGTTGTGGAAGATTAAGGTTAGCCACAATCAATTATAATTGAGGCTAACCTTAACAGAAATTCCTTTCTATGCTAGTAATAAACAAGTGTAAACAAGATTTATCGTGACCTAGTGGTGTGGGTGATTAAAATTATGGCATACTTGCACTATCAGGGACTCTAGCTGGTTTCGAAAGTAGGCGGAGTTACACATACTTGCAGTATTGGAGATGCTATGAAGTTTGCAAAGTAGGCGGAGTTCCTAGAAAAGCGAGATTCGTACAAACGGGATATTCCCGGCTACACGAGATCATTCACAGAATCGATATGTATCTTGTTCACGGGGAGGAGGCTGGAGGACCAAAAGTAGAAATCATTGTAAAGGTACTTTACCAGAGATAATTCACCTCAATCTCTAGGCAAAATTAGTAATCAGGTAAAATGGAGAGTGTAAAATAGAAATAACCCCGCCTACTTTTCAAAAACACTTTCCCAAACTCTGCTTACTTTCGACACCAGCTTCAGTCCCAGATACTACAAGTATGCCAAAATGATTTTCAACATCAAACAGTTATCTGTTCACTGGAGTACCACTCCTGTGAGCAGCTCATCCATAACCAGAACAAAAAGGTATGGGCTTAGTGCTGAACCTTGGTGTACTACTATGTTCACTTGGAAACCTCCAGTATTTCCCCAGGGGGTCCTTACCCTGGCATACTTGTAGCATCGAGGACTAGCTGGTTTCAAAAGCAGGCAGAGTTACACATACCTGCTGTATCTAAGATGCTATGAAGTTTCCAAAGTATGTGGAGTTACAGAAATACCTTTATCATTCCTTTATGCCATTTTATTATTCCACAACTCCCAAGCTAACCTGACCTACCTTTACCTGTCCTAACCCAACCTAACCTGACCTAACCCAATCTAACCTGGCCTAACCTAACTGCCAACCTAACCAAACCAAACCTAACCCAACCTGACTCAACCTAACCTGACCTAACCCAACCTAACCAAATCTCACCTAACCTAACCCAACCTAACCAAATCTCACCTAACCTAACCCAACCAAGCCTAACCTGACCTAACCAAACCTAACCCCATGTTCTCATCTAATCCGGAAGTCATAATGGACATCCTGTAACCCCGCCTACTTTTTGAACCTGTGAGCATCTGCATTAAACTTACAATGTAACCCTGGCTACTTTTCAAAAACGCTTTTCGAAACTCCGTCTACTTTTGAAACCTGCTAGTCCCCGATAATGCAAGTATGCCATCAACCCATCATACATATCCTGCACTATTCTAATAAACGGCTACACTTTCCCATTTACCCGGTTAGGTCTTTTTCGGTTCATTGGTGTTTTAGGGCAAAATTATTGATGAAAACAAGTGTTATTATGAATAAACATTATTATTTTTACGATGACAGAATTACAACTTGAGTGTTGTGACGTTGGGGCTGGGCAGAAGGAGAGCAGAACTGATCTGTTCCTAGAAAAGTGAGATTTGTGCAAACGGGATATTCGTGGCTACACGAGATCATTCACAGAATCGATATGTATCTTGTTCACAAAGGAGGAAGCCATTGAGCCACAGGCTAGAAGGCAGGGGGACCAAATGTAGAGAGCATTGTAATGGTTCTTTGATATACAGTAAGGCAAGTTGCAAAATGAGGCCGCAGGGTGATGCAGCCTCGTTAAATTCCGCTAGCAGGCAATCAACGCACATTGATTCGCAGTGTTTCAACATACTGGTTTGCAATTTGAGTAAACTAAAATGGCTTTCAACGTAACACCAGTTTGACAGAATTTTACTACATATTTCAACACTGCAGGATGGTGCCTTTGCAAAGGGAAAGCATTTTAAGTGGGAAATACTGAAAGGCTAACATTGCTTACGTTGACAAAATGCTTCACACAACCAACGATTTTTTTTATTTATTGATAACTAGCTGTTCAAGGGTAAAGGGGACGCCCAGGACTGTGGAAACTATAGAGGGATAAAGCTGATGAGCCACTCTATGAAGCTGTGGGAGAGAGTCATAGAATGTCGTCTCAGAAACCAAACTAGTGTCCGGGGAAATCAATTTGGGTTTATGCCAGGTAGGTCCACCATGGAACCAATATTTATTCTACGACAGATGACAGAGAAATACAGAGCAGCAAAGAAAGACCTCCATGCTGTATTCATTGACCTGGAGAAGGCCTATGATAGTGTCCCTAGACAGGTAGTATGGAGCGTTTTAATAAAGAAAGGAGTGGATGAGGGCCATATTAGGATAGTGCAGGATATGTATGATGGTTCCATGGCTAGGGTCAGGGCAGCATGGGGAAACACTGCATGCTTCAACGTGCAGGTTGGGGTGCATCAAGGGTCAGCACTCAGCCCATATCTATTTACCCTAGTAATGGATGAGTTGCTAACGGGAATAGGGGAATGGGCCCCTCAGTGTCTGGCATTTGCCGATGATGTGGGGAGGCTGGAGGAGTCGAAAGAGGATGCACAAAAGGGTCTCCAAGACATCAAAACGGCAATGGAAAGGGGGGCCTTAGGGTGAACATGAAGAAGACTGAGTACTTAGCTTTCAATTTCAGTGGCCAGGGACAAGGGGATGAGATCTGCTGTGGGGGTGAGAAGATACCAGGTGTGCAAGAGTTCCGGTATTTAGGATCAGTTTTCCAGAGCAATGGGGAGATAGATTCCGATGTGACACATAGGATTAAGGCAGGATGGCAGAAATGGAGACAAGCAAGTGGGGTCTTGTGCGACCGACGGGTCCCAATTAAGCTGAAGGGCAAAGTGTATAGAACTGTCGTTAGGCCCGCTATGTTGTATGGATCAGAGTGTTGGGCAGCTAGGAAGAACCATGAAAGGCAAATGCAAGTCCCAGAGATGCGAATGCTGCGCTACATGAGTGGGGTGTCACGAGCTGACAGAGTCCGAAACACTTACATTAGAGGTAGCTTGGGAGTGGGGGATATTGCGGAGAAGATGAGGGAGGGTCGGTTGAGGTGGTATGGGCATGTTAGGAGAAGGGGAGAGGAGGAGCTTATTAGGGCCATTACGGGACTGACGGTGGTTGGGGGCACCAGGGGTAGAGGAAGACCAAAGCGGACGTGGGTGGAGGTGGTGCAGAGGGACATGGAGGCGTGCGGGGTGGATGGGGACCTGGTGGGGGATAGGCGGGAGTGGAGGATCAGAACCCGCAGACCCGACCCTGCCTCAGGCGGGAGAAGGGTGAGATGATGATGATGATAACTAGCTGTCCCCAGTCAAGTTTTGCTGTGGCTCAGTCTTGTTAAATGGAAATACATAAAAGAACCATCTGCTATACTAATTATTTTATGATTATGTTTCAGTGGAATACCTGTTTATACCTGTTGCAGGAGTGACATGGAAAAGAATTGGTTGAAAAAGTATTTCCCAATATTCAAACAAATCATAGGAATCATGATTGGCTGAGTAAATAAGGTATTGTGGCAAGGAAGAAAGACGTCTGCAAACTTAACAGTATTAAACATTAGAAACGTTCACTTTTTCTGCCATGCATTGATGTGGCTAAGTGTGGTTAGGGGGAAAGAGAGAAAAGAGAAGTGCATGTTTCTAACGTGCTTAATGCCACAATGCTTGTGGATATACAATATTTTTTGTTGTTCCATTTTCTGTGTGTATATATATATATTGTCTGGTTTGCCAACTCTAGAACATGCAACATATAACTATCCATGTGAGAAGCAATCTGTGCCTAGATGTAAACCATAGCGTTCTAAAGATTGGCCCTGAGCTTTGTTGATGGTGATTGCAAATGCTAATCGAATTGGGAATTACAATCTCTGAAATTGAAATGGCATATCCGTTGGAATTATAGGAATGCGGGGAATGAGTACATCTTCACCTTTGAAAGGTCCTGTCAAGATTGTAGCTTCTATGACGTTACTAAATAATTTTTACTGCAAGTCCTGTGCCATTGCAAAGCTTTGGTTGGTTGATATTTTGCAACATGATAATTGGCATACCGATTTTCAATTGCAGTATGTGTGGTGGCATCCCTGGCAGATCAAGTGAATTCAAAAATTCCAATGGATAATTAACTGCTTCATCGGCTTCCACAACAGTGTCCACAGACTTCTATGTGACTGCCTTGTTTTGAATGTTGGATGAATAATATTGTTAAGTTCATAGACGTCTTTGTTCTTTGGTGCAAGAATAGCTCGTTCACATAGCCAATTGTGATTCTTATAATTGATTTCCAATGTTTGGAAATACTTTTTCAATCAATTCTTCTTTGGACATCACTAAATTGCAGAAGTTTTCAGGCAATGAAATTCGTCATGTGATCAGATCAGATGGAACAGTTCCATTCCCAATTTCCAGCAACTGATGTGAGAATATATCAGCTGATTCATCATTTTGCAGCTGGACATGAATATTTGTAGTTAATTTCAATGTCTTTACATGTCGCCACAAAGTTGAGTATGTGAGGAAAGCATTTATTTCATCTGCTGGTGTCGATTGAGGAATTAAAGGTAATGTTTGCCTGAAATCTGGTAAAATGTGTTTCTTGTGTGCCATTATGCATTCATCCCAAACAATAAGTTTGCATTTCTGTAATACTTTTCCCATGCCAGATGATTTTGAAATATTGCATGTGGGCAATTCAATGAATTGTGTGTTCAATGGCAATTTCAAAGCAGAATGAGCAGTTCTTCCACCTGGTAGCAATGTTGCAGCTATTCCAAGAGCTAAGGCTATGTGATTTTGCGATCGAATTGCTGCCAGAATCAATGTAATTAGGAACGTCTTACCAGTTCCTCCTGGTGCATCTAAGAAGAAGATTTATCCAGTTCCATTATTAACAGTTTGCATTATTTGATTGTAAATGCCTTTTTGCTCAAGTGTTAACTTGGGAATATTTGATTGCACATACAATGAAAGATCACCCATGTTGTAATTTTGCTCATGACACAATTCAACATCAGATGAAGCAAAAGCAGATCGATTTGGTGAAGGCATTCCTAATTGATTTAGAGATTTGTTTGTGATTTGTAAGCACAAATCTTCATTCATTATCAATGCTTCATTGTAGATTTTTTCTGTGTAATCCATGTTCATATTTGAATTATCTTGGATATTTGACATAAAATATCCTCAGCCATGTGTGATTTATATTTCTCCCATAGCAGTGTTGGAAATGAAGGAGAGCAGGCAGTTAATATGATTGCAAACAATGCACGAGTTTGATTGGGATGTGATGTGTTGCATGCATCCTCAATGCATATATCCCAGTGTTGGTCATTCTCTAATAAATTCAGAGCTTGACATGCACTGTGGAAGGTGGCATGTGTAATGCCATTGACAATTCTCAATTGCTGGAAAGACATTGGGCCTGGCACATTTACTAGCAGCATGTGAAGAAAAAAAGCATTCTTAATGATTGGGATGGTCAGTGTACAGTCTGCCTATTGTATTTTCTTTGAATATACCAGGCTGTCCATCAACTTGCTGTCCTCGTTTGCGACGTTGAAATGATTTTCTACTTGCATTCCAGGTGTAATAAGAAGGCACTTCAGAATAAAGCAGTAGTTTAGCAAATGTATCTTTTTGGCATACTGTGAAGAAAGCTGTTAATGTTGTAGGTGGTGGAGTCAGGGCGATTTGTCACACATTTGCAGCAGTGAAATAAACACATTGTCCATTTTCTAGATGTACTGCTAAGTGAACAACAGCTGGACTTCAATCATGTATGGGAAATGAAAGAATTCACCATACAGCTTCATTGCTGCTTATGTATCTTCCAGCCTGATACTGTGCAATTTCATCAATGTGTATGCCCACATTTCTATCAGTTCTTTTGGGTTGCATGCCAAAAAAACTGCCATGTCGCTCCCTTTATTCACATATTTACAAATGTATTTGATTGATTTAACAGTGCTTTGTGTGTTTTTGATAGCAAAGGAGAATATGGAACAACCCACCGATTATCTACTTCGATGCCACCATTTTGCATGTGTATGGTTGCTAATTGACCACCATCGTGTGCTGTGACTGTGTTGGATACTAATGCTCGAGGATATCGCTTAGAGCATTTTCCATTTTTCATGCATGGTGAATTTGGATTTAGTGTGCCACAAGGTCCACGTATCATATTTTTCATCACAACTTCATGCAAATCCTTATCGATGTTGGCATCGGGTATTTTGGCACATATTACATCATCAATTTCATTTGAAGTGATTTCATTATAGAGCCAGATGAGTATATGTGCATGTGGCAATCCTATCTTTTGCCATTCCACTGCATACATCCAGCAGCACACAGACCCAAACACTTCATGTTTAACCATGAAATCCATCAGGGATTTCAGCTTCTGCCTGAAAACACGTGCTGTGATGTCATGCCTATCCACTGGAGATTGCCCAGGAAGTAAGAGCTTCCGTATATCATCACAAGCTGGATTGCATGTGAATGTAATGAACAGGTCTGGACGCCCATAGTGACGAACATATGCAATTGCATCTTGAGCATATTCATGCATGTGACGTGGACTTCCTGTATATGAAGATGGCAAAATGGTTAGTCGCCCAACGTCACTTGTATTACCATCATTTACAACTGCATCCCGCAAATGAAAATATTCTTCAGATCGTCTTATGCCAGTAGAAATTCCACAGCACACATTTAGTTCATCATTGCCATCACCAATAAAATACATTTGTAGGAATTTAATGTTGACCACCAGGGAATGGAAGGAGGGAGCCAGCTTTATGATAAATTTGTCCTTTCACTTTGAAAGTTGTCATGAATTGAGGTGCTACAATATCTGCACCAAATGACGTCATTTGGAAACATGAGTTGTATTTCCTGATGTAAGATAGGAAATGCTTTGATTCCACAGTACATCCATCAAGCAAAGTTTTCAATGGCTCTGGTGTTTCACCAAGTTGAGGCAGTTTAATTTTTCCAGCAGGACAACACAATCCTTTTGTTTCTCCATTAAACCTCAGAGCCTTGCAATAAGAACACACTTTTGTCATTGTGCCAATGAGAACATGCTGGCACAAACTATAATCATTAGCTGGGTTGTCCCGGAATGCAACGCGATTGTAATCATGTGATTTATTAACATGGAGTCGTTTTTCATGCTGATATGTTGATTCTCGTTGACGTCTTTCAGGCATTCTGTGTCACATTCATTCTGTTGAGAATGAAGCAGATGTTTAGCTGCAGAACGGGATTTCTGTGCTTGTAACCGTGCATTCTGAAGTCTAGCTGAAAGTCACTCTGCTGCTTCCTCTGCACGTATTTGAGCCATTCTTTGTCTATTCCTCTCATTTGGTGATGCCCATTGTTCCTCACTTTGACTTGCAATTATTCGTCGCACTGCTTGTGCTCTGCAAGAATAACGACCTAAGTTAGATGTTCTGTGAGGCATTATTTGGAATGAACTGAAACAGATGGAGTGCAGTGAAAAAGAAGAAAGTTATACCAAAAACCTAAAATTGTAAAACATTTAAA
Organism: Trigoniulus corallinus; assembly: GCA_013389805.1. Lineage (NCBI taxonomy): Eukaryota > Metazoa > Arthropoda > Diplopoda > Spirobolida > Trigoniulidae > Trigoniulus > Trigoniulus corallinus. The sequence goes on along the minus strand of JAAFCE010009125.1, from coordinate 6,838,456 downwards.
AAAAAGGAAAAAAACATGGACTAAAAAACACCAAAAAATAACAAAGTATTGCAATTTTACAACAGATCAATCGTCACAGCACAATTGCAGAGAGAAGTCATAACAGTTAAACGAAATAAAAAAGAAAAAAAATAAACTATACTCACAAAATGAACTATGGTAAATGACACAGCTCAATTCCAACTCAATGTCACACAAAATAATGAAATTGTCAAATCAAAGTAAAAATAAATTGAAATTATTGAAATTCATCTAAACAATGTAATTGGAAACATTGAAATGCAATAGGAAATGGAATATTGAAATAGAATATTAAAGTAGTAAATGGAATATTAAATTGCATATTTGTAAATTAGAATGCCATATGTTGCTTTGACGTCCAATAGATGGCGTTTTACAAATTAGCATGATTTTACCTTTTTTTTTACCTGTCACAGGTGCAACATCTGTATAATCGTTATATAAAAACCTGGCTGTATTTGAATGAAACGTTGTGTCAAAATTTCAAAGCAATCGGTCAAGAACTTTCAGAGATTTGTGGTTTTGAGCAAACTCATTTACATTTTTATTTATGTGTTTGGAAGCTCTTCTTCTTTTTTCTTCCGATGATTCCTTGTCCTGCAACTCTGCCTAATTTATCTCTGAAAGCTGTCGTCTAGGGCCTGGTTGCCCATAAATTGCCATCATCCAGAGCAGGGTTGCTCGGGTCCGTCCGCAGATCCGTCGCCAATGTGGGCTTGGTAGTAGTTTTTTGGGGTCCCTTAATTCTAATTAATTCCTGTCCCTTGCTCTTTGTAGATAAATTTTAAAGGGGACCTTACTTAGAATCAATAAAATTTTTCACTTACATTTTCTTGTGCGGTTTTTCTTCTGGCCTCCGTTTTATGCTTATTAATTGTTTTGGTTATCAATCGCAGATACACCAAAAATTTACAGAGAAATAAAATTTTATTTTTTAGTTCAGCACAGTCTTAAGTTCTATTTCCAAACAGTTATTTAAGCTCCAATCCAACACAGTTTTTCTATATATATAATCCAAATATTCAGCACAGTTGAATTTTTATATAATTCCAAATTTTCACACAGTTATTCAAGAATATAATCTGATTTAAGCACAGTTGTATTTATATGTATAATTCCAATTTTCACAGTTATTCAAGAATATAAAATCGAATTCAGCACAGTTGTTTCTCAATTTTTTGTTATATCCCTTTTTATCCTATTTGAACATTTAACTTAAACCCTGAGTAGAATTTTTTGTATTTCTCAGTTCAGTTCAGTAGAATTTTTTGTATATCTCAGTTGTGATATGTACTTGGAACAATGCTTTACTCTCAGCAAAAAGCTCTACTTCTCAGCTATGCCTTACTCTCAGCCAAAAGCTACTTTCAATGCTTTTTGGGGTACATTTATAACCTGGCATAAAGGGAGTGATTGCTCAGGTGATGAGTTTCTATTGGTTCCCTAAAATGGTATGATTTTTGGTCTTCGAATAATTTTTTATTAAATTTCTTATTAGTCAGTTTCAAAAGGGTTAATCGTTCAGGGTTAATTTTAAGTTTCTAAATTTTCATTTTCTTCTTATAATTGGAGCATTAGCTCAGGGTTAGTCAAGTGTTTTGTTTTTTCCAACTATTTCTAGGAATTGGGGGCAACAGCTCAGGGTTAGTTTTTAAGTGTTTTGTTTTTTCTTTTAAAGTGGTTTAGGCCCTAACCAGTTGTTACTAGGCCCTTTCTAAGAGAGAAGGACCTCCATCTAACATATGTAGATTAGCAGCATAAAAGGAACAATGAATGAAATACAGTATTAAATTAATAAAAGTTACCATTGTTTATTTCAATTTCCTTGGCTACTTCTTCCCACTTCTCTGACTTTAATTTTGATCGCATATTGAAGAGAACTTCTCTGCTTCGCACCGCTTCAATTAGTTTTTCCGCCATTTTTTTGTCGTTCTCACAGTAACTTAATGCAGGAAACTGTGGCATAAGCACTGCTGTCCACCGGGTCACGTGGCGCAGGAGCTGCGTCACGTCACGCTGCGTCGTAACATGCGCAACTACATACAGTCATGTGAGTCACAGAAATTTGTGGTGAGTCACCCTGCGTCACCTGCGGAGACTACGTCTCATTTTGCGCCTTGCCTAAGTGTTGGGTGAGTGAAGCACCGCAGAGCTAAGTACAATAATAGCCAATAAATTAATATTTTAACTTTATTTTTATCAAGTTGTTTTTAGAGGAAATATGACCAGGTAGACATTTTCTGATCAGCTTCAGTTTGAAAAACCCCTTCTCTACAATCGCACAAGAATGCTTGTATCTGATGTTAAAACAAAGCGTGTAAAATCCAGAGTAACATCTCATATTTAAAATAACAGCGCCCTAGGCATGATTAGCCTGCGAGCAAGCAGTGTTTGGCTTCAGCACTGAAAGAATAAAATTCATTCCTTTAAGCCATAAAACACAAGAAACACTTAAACGACGAGAATATCTGGCCATATAAGTCCACAGTGAATCGAAATGAAGATCTGGCAAGAAAACTTAAATAACAAGCCTAAAATTAGAACTTAAAGCTAACTCCTTAACTTGGGAGTAGCTATAAAGAACTTAAGTATGTTTCAGCGCTATAGTAAAATAGTAAAAAGATATAATTGCTTGCAACTGTTCAATGCAACAATACAGCAACAAAAGCACTAGGACTTTAACGAAAAAAACCGAAAAAAAACACTTTCAATAAGCTTACTCTTGATTTTGAAAAAAAAATCATTTGGAGATAACTGGGTTGATCGGCCATACATCACAAAAAACTACTGGTGTTGGGTTTTTAAAGATGTGAACATGTCAAGTGATGACATTTCAGATACGGGCCAAACAGGGGACTTCAAGCGGTTATCATTCATCATTTCTTGAGATGTTGTAGGAGTCCAAATAGTGTGCGGAGACGAAAATGGATTGTATTCAGCCACAGGATATGACAGGTGTTGCTGCTGCAAATTAAGGGAAAACAAAAGAAGAAATGAAGTAACTGGCATTACTATACGTTTAAACCTAGAAAACTGCACAACCTTACAGCTCCTTATCAAGGATATAAATAGTCATTGGTCCATAAACTATAGTCCGTGAAGACCTGACATTGTATATTTTATCACAGATTCCTTAAATATTTTTGTGTTTCGTTCAAAGACAGGATCAAGGATCCATTAATTAAATGTGTCGCCCCTTGTAGGACTCACAGTAACATCCCAGCAAATGCTCAGAAATATCCACAACATGACGCCTCTGAAAGTACCAATTAATAAACAGCTCTGTCCAAGTCTCTGTACTCCACTTACAAGCAGATTTTCTGAATATTTAGAAGATGGGTTCAATAAGGGATTTTGTGTGGTCTTGAGAGTTCGCCAAAGCATTAAAAAAATTTAGAGGGGTCCCGCCATAGGGTACCTATATGGTCAGATAAATGCCAGTTTGGGTGTGCTGGTCCATTGCTTTGTGAAACAAAGAGGGCACATCTATTTTCGTCTGCTTTGGTCTTGAATATAAATGGAAGGAATAACAAAATATACTTAGAAAAACTGTTAATTACATCATCAACAGTAGCAGTTTGTTCATATAAAGTTGGTGGCTTAGCAAAATGAAAAGTGGTGTCAGAATTTCCACTAGGCTCTGTGGTGGGCCATGGAAGAAGTGATGGCCATGTAGATGTTGATGATTTTCCAATTAAATTATCATTCCATGAATTACTTAGCTAAAGAAATAATTATAAAACACGATACCATACAGTCACTTAAACCATTCAAAATATACCATTTCGAAAAAATACAGTTCAAGAGTGAATTTCACCTTGCAATGTTGATCACCTTCCTGCTGAAACCATACATTATTACTTGATGAATTTATGTCCCAAACATTATCACTGCACGCACTCTGTGATCCTACATTAAACCAGTTATCTAAAAAAAAGGTATCGGGGTGACAAATTGAAGAAGACACAAATTATTCATGAGGAACAACGTTACTTCAATACAATCAACCTCTGTTTCCAAATTTATGAGTTGGAATAAGCTAGACTACAGAAGTGCTTACCCTCATTAGTGAACGAAGTTTTGGAATCGTTATCTGCGACACAAAGTCTTCTGTTCTTGTTCCAAACATATGCAGTCGACAAAGGGTCGTTTGTTATGCCCGAAAAGGCTGAAAGTGTGGTGGGCGAGGTGGACATATTAAATAGATGACTGGGAGAATGTTCATTCTCAAGAAACTGTGGCAGGCAATAGTGGCTGGTATTCTCCATTGAAGTATGTGGCACACTTGATATTTCATTTACCAACTGCATCTGAAGAGAAGGCGACCAAGGATTCATATAGTTTGGGAATTGCACAGCACTAGAGAATGGCTTCTGGCCCACAGGACCTGAAAAAATGGTGAAATGAGTTACTTTTCGCAGGAAGACGTCACAAAAAGTACTGGTGACCATAATGAAGTTACCAAGTAATTTTGGATCATGTTTCTTTGGTTCAGGTGCTACTTTGCCAATTGGTAATAGACGATTTATGTCCCCAGGAGAATTCCAGAAACTCTTTTCTCTACTTTTAAACTTCCATGCATGAGGCATTGAAGGGAGCGATGAGGTGTTCTCGGAATGGCTGCATTTAGTCTTCTGCACTCGCAATGCGAAGTTTTCTGTCTGATTGGCCAACTCATTGTAGGCTTCATCTACAAGATAAAAATATCAACATTAATTAAAGATTTGATCACAAGCAGGAGATATTATCCTAGAATGTAACCATTTATACCCATATTTCCAACACACTTCGGACTGTCCCACTCAGGGGGAGGAGAATCTTTACCAGTACTGCTGCTTTCAGTGTCATGTGACTGTCTTTTCAGGGCTTGAAGTGAAATATAAGTCTTTTAATTGCAAAAACATGGATGAATTCAAACATAATGCAGTGCAAAGTGGCAAATACCTTTACATTTCAATGCAGAAGGTTTCTTCAACTGCTTCGATTTTAGCGGTATTCCTTCTCGTTGAATTCTTTTCGACAAGTCATGGCAATTCCCATGACTTTCAGTAACTGATGATTGCAAAGACCTGACAAACAAATCACTGACAATGTTTTCTTCCAATAATAACTCTACTATAGAAAATAGATATGGCAACTACCCTGGTAACTTTTCTGCAAGACTTTCCATTTGGGGGTGTTGATGGTGATCTCTAATTTTACGAAGTCTACTCCTAGTAATAACTTCAAAGTCTTCTTCATCATCCGCTTCATCTACTTTACTACTGTCAGTTCCTGTCCTCGACTCGGGAACAGGCCATTTCACTTTACGTGTTGTTGAATTCTTATTCTGAAAACAAATTTATTTAATAAAATTTCACTTTTGCATCATAATAAGATTCAACATTCAACTGTCATCCTATCCTTTAATCGAATCTCTACTAATATGAAAGAGAACAAGGACCATTTGGGGACATGATGCTTGAACTAAAAATACGTCATGAATGAAAACTAGAATTAAAGTGTGAATGAAATTAAAATACAAGGATTTTGTTAATGAATTTCATAAAAATTAATGCTTATTGCCTCATGTTTGTCAACTATTAGATGATTATTTTGATTGCCGAGAACAATCATTAATAAGAAAATTTCCGACACTACACTGATAATTTGCACATTGACAATAACTTTGCTCAAACAGTTTCAGTTCAATACATCATCATACCCTTATTCCACCTGTGGATCTTCCTCACCCACTCCCACATACTATGGCGTGAGAATCCACCATGGTGTGACTGCTGTTGGGAGTCTCTCACAGTGGCGCACGTCTTTAGTCACTGTGAGAAGTACCATGAACTCAGATACCGACTGGGAGTCAGAGCTCTCCACCTCCCTTGGGGACGATCCCAGGGAGTTGAGAGCCAGCTTGCATTTAATCCAGGCACCTTTCACTTCCTGGCGCTTTTGGCTTTTATCCATCTGTTTATCTGGCTTTTGCCTTTTCCTGTCTACTTATTATGGATTTTACCTTTTCATTTCTGTGTCGGTTTTCGCTTTTGCCATTATATTTGTGTCTGGTTAGGCTTTTGCGTTTTTATCCTTATGTCAGTTTTGGCTTTTGCCTTCTTAATTTCTTATTGGTTTTATTGGGCTTTTGCCCTTATTTATTATCATGGTGGATTCTGGATTCATTTAATGGGTTGGGGAGTTAGCCAAGCAGCCATAACAGGACGAACCCTTAGGAGACTGCTTGCGGGAGATGAGGATGTAGGTAGTGGACATAGGAGAAGGGAAATTTGAAGCACCCAACGTTCTTTACCAACCACCCATGTTGGTACTAACGTGGGCTTGCGCTGCTTAACTTCAGTGATCTCACGAGAACTGGTGTGTCGAACGCAACTTGGCTGGGATGGCCCTTTAGACTCCCACCATGGTGACTCTTTCTGGGCCCTAATTAACATTGAAGTCGACGGGTCCTAAAGCCCCAACAAAAATCCACCTGCGGCAGGGTCCACCACCCACACACTACCATATCCATAATTATGGGAGCGGCTGTATTGAGTTGGAGACACCATTTCGCGTCTGACAACTGAAGTTAAGCAACGTAACACCAGCAAGTACTGGCACTGCAGACAGCTCAGCAACTCGGGGTACTGCTAATACAATCGTCGTAACAGCATAGTGTCTATGCAGAATCTGCATTGTAACTACACAGTGGACGGCACTCTAATGGCCATTGTACTTGAAGGGTCCTAAAACACCAACGAAAAAAAAAACCATTTCATTTCGTACAACCTGCTTCCACGTCTACCGGTCTTCCCCTGCCACGGGTTCTTCCAACAAACAGCGAGCTCTTCCTCCCCTCTTCTCATTTCATTACTATACCTCTTCAATCTACTCTCCCTCACCTTTTCCGCAATGTTCCCAACCCTGAAGCTATCCCTAATATACTCATTCCTAATTCTACCAGCTCTCGACACCCAACTTATAAACTGCAGCATTCACATCTACTCTATTTGAATTCTATTTACGTGGCCTTTTCTCACTGCCCAACATTCCACTCCATATAGCATGGCTTGCTTAACCACTTCCCAGTAAAATTTCCCTTTCAACTGCTGGAACCCCCTTATCACACACCACTCCCACTTGGTTGTCTCAACGTCAAAAATCGCACATTGATACTATGAGTCGCATCCGAGTATATGTCCCTGGTGCTCTCCACTACAGATCCTACATACTTCGCCTCTTGCACCGTTGTCACCAGCTCATCTCAAGGTTCCCAACTGAAAGGTAAATACTGTCTTCTTAATTTTTATCTTCAGGGCTCCTTTTTCTAACCCTGTTTTAATGTCGTTTACGCCCTTCGTTAGTTGTTCCCTGGAATTCCTAAGGTTTCCTACATCGTCAGCGAAAAAATACATTGAGTGGTCCATTCTCGTAGTCCAGTCAGCAACATGTCCATAACCAGAATGAAAAGGTTTGGGGACGTAGTGCTGAACCTTGGTGTACTTCAACCTTCACTGGGAAGCCTCCAGTATTTCCCCAAGGAGTCCTTACCCTGGCTATCCAACCATCATCCATATCCTGCACTATTCTAATAATCCCTTCTCATACCCCCTTTATTGTAATACTCCTGAAACTACCTGCCGTGGAACACTCCTATCTCCGTTTGCTATCCTATTGAAAAGTCTCCCTCCCCACCAGATTCTAGTGATCCCAAGCCTATGGCACAATTCAATGGGAACTGCGGGCTTCCGACTTTCCATCTTCTTACCGGCCCTACTATTTCCTCCTCATCTGTCCACCGCCCAAGTGGTAGGATGGGTGTCCACGTCATCCTCCCCCCTTGCAGCATTCAAGAGGTTGTGGAAATACTCTTCCCACCTCTTGTTTACCTCAGTTGGGAGAAACGGGACTCTACTTTTGCTATCTTTCAGTCTTATGGCTTGGGGTAAATCTTTAATTGACTTGTCTCTAATCCTGGCCATTTTAAAAATGTCCTTTTCCTTAGTCTATAACTGAACACAGAGGGTCTCATACTTCTGGATTTTGGCTAGGGCAATGATCGTCCTAGCTGTGGTCTTGGCCTGCATATTTTGTATTTGAGACTTCTGATCCTTATAGCGATCCACGCGCGGAATACAACGTTCTTTTGTGTGATGGCTACCCTGTACCTCATCATTCAACCACCATACCTGCCTGCCCAGGAATGCACCTCCTACTCTAGTCTGGACTAAAATGGCTGCTCCATATTTAGTAATCTGGTGTAAAAGGTGAGAGGTCAATCTGTTTTGGAAAAAAAAATATTTTACTCAAGACAGGTACTGTAATTAGATTACAGACACGGCAATATTATATTTCCGAAAAACCTCACATTTGCATAAAACATCTAGATGTGTGTGTGTGTGTGTGGGGGGGTGTCCAGAGTTTTAACACCATGGGAATTCACTACTCTACAACAAATAAATTGATAAGACAGTTGTGGTCAAACATCAGCCTGGCCAGGTCTGATTGTTTCTACACAAGGGAATCTTCTGCCAACGGCAAAGAAGTGAAATAATTATATATACTGTATTTTTTTTTTTTTTTAAAAAGCATTGTGCCTTTTATTACCTGCAGTACTAAAATGGATAGGAACGCAACCAAACATTATGGCCTGCCTACATCACAGAGCTTTCAAAATCAATTTCCACTGCCTGCCAACTAATACTGAAACTAGAGATGTTATTAATGAAGGTGACTTCGTTTTGGTGGTTGGATGTTGATACAGTGTAATCCACAGCATATTACTATCAAGTCCATCATCAAGATTAAATCACGTTTACCATCATCATGGATAGTTATTGGATCCTCTCTCTATATGCTTAACGTCCACCCAAAGGGTCTATAAACGTGCTGCACTGTCTACCTTGTAACTTCGGCTTTCCTTTCCACATACACAGCGTCAGATCCAAATACAGCAAAACCCCCATTATCCGGCAATGAGAAATGGTATCCTTACATCATAGGAAGACATTAAATCTTCCAGCCTACCTCTCCAATATGGCAATAAATGTTTCCAAACTATTATAAATTCATGGCACATCAAATGGGAATCATTTTAGAATTATGTTGCCAATGTAATTCAATTTAAAAAAGAGACTAAGCAAATTGTTGAAGTAAGCTGATATGCTTGCAATATTTGCAAAAATATGGGTTCTGTATAATCAGTTCACATATTGTATATGACTTCTCTTAATATTAATTGACATACAGTACTAAACATAATGGGTTCCCCTTATAACCTGATGTACAAAATGCATATAGTGCTTTGAAATAGGGTGAATGCATCATCAGTATTTCTACAAATTGAGTCAAAACCTCAAATTCATCACAATTTTGAAAAATATATACAGTATATCAACTAATACACCTATAGGGCTCTCTCCAGCGGGTTTTCCGTAACCTGGCCCCGCCAATCAAATAGTAAAATGTAATATCAAAATGTAAAATTCTTCTTTTCCTACAGAGCCCTGCAAAATAATTTTGCCGGTACACCAGCGGTTACAGTGTGATGGAGAGGGTAAAAGGTGGAAAACTGGGCAAAAGTGACATGATTTTGAATCGAATAAATAACGAACTTTTCTATGGACTCAGAATACTTCGAATATTTTACTTGCAAAAACAAAATTGTTAATGAAATACCATGCGCCATTTATTGGACGGCGCTGTTTATATTTCAATACCTTTAATAAGGTACCACACCTAGACAACCCAGCAAATATTCCTGTGGGTTCCAGACGCCTGACTAGGGTGCCCACAGTCAAAGCATGATCAGTGGACCCACAGACCCGAGGCGGGATAAGGGTATGATGATGATGAATTCAGTACCTTTAATAACAGTGCACTGTTTATTATTTTTTTTCACCTTGAAGGTGCGTCGGTTATTGGAGGGCACTGTTAATTAGAATAAACACGGTATCCTATTGTGTTGTAAGTGGAAAAGTGGTTTAGTTGCTCGATTTCTTTCATGGGTTGGGGAGTAAGCCAAGCAGCCTAACAAGATGAACCCTTAGAAGGCTGTTCGCCAGAGATGAGGAGGTAGGTATAGAGGACGTAGGAGAGGGGAAATTTTCAGCACCCAACGTTCTTTACCAACCACCGTTGTTGGTACTAGCGTGGGCTTGCCCTGCTTAACTTAAGTGACCTCACAAGAACTGGTGTGCCCAACGCAACGTGGCTGCAACGCTCTTCAAAAAAAAAAATTGAGAAAAATGTGGATTTAGACTCATTTTGTAGAAAATCTGATGGTGAATTTATTACTTGCATTTGCCTTTCATGGTTCTTCCTAGCTGCCCAACACTCTGAGCCATACATCACAGCAGGCCTAACAACAGTTCTGTACACTCTGCCCTTCAACTTAATTGGGACCCGTCTGTCACATAAGACCCAAATTGCCTGTCTCCACTTCTGCCAACCTGCCTTGCTGCAATGCCAGCAGGAGATTCTGGTTCTCCATTCTGCCTTGTTGCAGTTATTGTAGCGTTAAGTCAGAATCAGAGCATCGAACCGGAATGAAATGGACAACCTAAAACCGGTAAAACCGTTATTTTTGCTCAGAACGAAAACCGGAACCGAACAAAAAAAAAATATAACTCTTGTCGGTTCGACACCTGTGAAAACCTGCATTAACGCATCTTGTTCAGTATCAGCGTGTCAGATATCATTCAACCGTCCTGTGTGAAACGTCTCTCTCTTTAAGTGCGGGACCCACGTTCAGCTCCTTCAAGTGCAGGACCCATGTCTGACGGCTGTCAAAACGCAGACAAAGAAACCGGGCCGCCTCTACCACTGGGAGGAGGCGACCATTCAGGGTAAGTTGAGGCTCAGGGTGGAGCCCTCGTTTACGACAGAAGTGCATGACCATTGTTTTGTCAGGGGAGAACTTATAGCCCGCGAGGTGGCGAACTCATTGGCACTATTGAGTGCCAGTTGCAGCTGATGCTCAATGCTGTGCATCGTGGCAGCCCGGTACCTGATAGAAAAGTCGTCCACAAATAGGGACGACTATACTGGGGTGTGAACAGAGAAAGGTAAACCGTTCACAGCAACAGCAAAGAGCGTCACACTCAAGACGCTCCCCTGTGAGACACCATACTCCTGTAGAAAGGTCGAGGAGTAGGTGTTACCCACACGGACAAAAAGGTATGCAGGAAGAGGGGCAGATTACCCCTGAGCCCCCACTGGTGCAAGGTCTCCAGTATGCCATGGCGCCATTTGGTGTCATATGCCTTCTCCACATCAAAGAATACAGCCACCAGGTGCTGTCTGTGGAGAAAGGCCTCACATACTGCAGTCTCCAGTGAGATTAGATGATAGAGTAGAGACGGGCACGGAAGCCACATTGGACATCGGCAAGAAGCTGGTGCCATTCCAGATACCACACCAGGCGCCAATTAACCAATCGTTCCATTGTTTTGCAAAGACAGCTCGACAATGAAATGGGTCTATAATTTATTGGCAGGCTACTATCCTTCCCAGGATTTTGGAGTGGGATTACAGTAGCCTCCCACCAGCCTGCAGGAACTTCACGCTGCTGCCAAATATAATTGAATACCTCAAGGAGGTATCTAACGCCTTTCTCTGGTAGGTGTCGTAGCATTTGATAGTGGATGCTATCTGGGCCAGGGGCAGTGTCCCTGACATTTGCTAGAGCTGCCCGCAGCTCCCAAGGGATACCCCTCAGCGACACCACCAGTGAAGTTCATTGGATGGCGTTCTGCAGCCTGCTTCTTTTCAAGAAATGTTGCCATGTAGTGCTGGGACTTGGAGACGGCTGCAAACCTCCTTGCCAGTTCCCCTTGGGAGCGGCGAGTTGCGTTGGACACACCAGTTCTCGTCTGATCACTGAAGTTAAGCAACGCAAGCCCAGTTAGTACTGACATGGGTGGTCGCTCGGGAAAGCTGGGTACTGCTAATACCAAATAATCGTCGCATTAGTGTAGTGTCTGTGCATTATATGCATTGGAACTATGCAATGGACGGGTCTCTAATGACCTTGTAATTGACGGGACCTTAAACTCCAACAAACAACAAAACAGCCAGTTCCTCAGCCACCTCATACGGCAGAAGTAGGTGTCTCCCATGCATGAGGGGACCGGAGCTACATGATGGTAAATACCTCCCTTGGATCTTCCTCAGCTTTTCCCAGACTTTCTTGGAGGGCATGTGACGGGTAAGTGAGGAGACGTACTGACTCCATGAGGAGCGTTTGGCCTCCTTGATCACCCGCCGTGCATATGCCCGGGCTTGGAGATAGTCGACAAGATTGGTGTCGGTAGGACGAGATTGGAAGCTGCGAAGGGGTCACCGGCGAGCATGAATCGCACTCCAAAAATCTTCCGTCCACCATGGCACCTGTGCTCGTGGTGGGTTGCACGAGCTCTGGGGGATGGATGCCAATGCCGCCCCCACCACAACCTCTGTGAAGTGACTCACTACGTCAAATCACACATCAGTGGAGATGGAGCAATGCCCCATCTCCACTGCTAATCTTGATGGGGAAGTGATCATTTCCACAAGGGTCTGACAGAACCTCCCACTGCAAACCTGGTGCCAACCCAGGAGAGCAGATGGATAGGTCTATACACGAAAGACCACCAGTGGAAGTCATCACATGCATGGGGGCACCTGTATTTAGAACAATGAGGCCATTGTGTGACACCCATTGTTCCACAAGTGGCCCTCGGGGGTTGCGACCGTCCGAGCCCCATTGAGGATTATGGGCATTAAAATCACCCATAATCAGGAAGGGTCTTGAAAGCTGGGTACTGAGGGAGTCGAGGTCTGCCATTGGGATATCAATCCCAGGAGGCATGTACAGGGAACACAGAGTGGTGGGCACATCCAGTTCCAATGAGACCGCCACTGCCTGCAGAGGCGTCTGCAAAGCCACTGGCACGTGCATGCACCCATTCCGGATATGGATAGCCACCCCTCCCACAGGGTGGCTTCCTTGCTGCCGGGTGTCTGCATACTGTATGTGGTGTACCCCCGTAATGAAATGGGGGTATCACAATGACACAGGATCTCCTGGAGGGAGATGCAGACAGGGTTGTGCCTGGAGATCAGCAGTGTGATCTCGTCCCTCTTGTGGGAAAACACTCGATAGTTCCATTGTAGGAAATTTAACATCACGTGGGCTTAGGTGGCTTATTTCTATTCCTCCCCTTCCTCCGTCCCACTGCAGAAAAGGGAGGGGTGCCTTTAATCGGGTCATTCTCCTCCATCTCGAAGGAGGAATCCCCATCGTGCCCCAGTTGGGGCATGAAACCACCCCGTTCTCTCTGCCGTTGGCCAGAGAGCCTGGGTGGACGAACCATGGACACGCGCTCCACTGCAGAAGTGGGAGGTGCCCTCACTTTCTTTCCACCTGTCTCACCCGTCACCCCTTCCATGCAGGGGGATGGCTGGGCTGAGACAGGGAGGTAGGCGTTCTGGGGCCTCCAAAGAAGCTGGCACCGCCATTATGGAGGGGCCCTTGCATGGGCCAGAGGCGGTTGTGGAGCCAGAAGAAGCCATGGAAATGGGGTCAGCGTCTGTCCGGCAGCCAACGCTAGCACACACCGGCGCCCCATTGACCCCATGGGCACGAGTTGGCATCAAACGAATGAGAGGGGGAGCTGAGGTAGTGTGTCCATCTGGGTACAGACAGAGGACACAGCAGCTGTCTTTACAGCACCTGCTTAGGACAATCCACGGCTGGAGGTCCCTGGCAAGGTTAGCAGTCGCCGCACATCCTGAAAGCTGATACCCTTCTGGACATGCAACTGTTGGATCGCACGTTCCTGCAGCCAAGTGGGGCAATCCCTAGAAGAGGCAATCCCCTTAAGTTGATACAGAGAGGTGCAGTCTTACAAGACTCAGGGGAGTGGTCTCCCTGCCCACAAGTTCCACACATGGCCTTGCCAGAACAGCAATTCTGGCCATGGCCATATCATTTGCACTTGAAACACCAAAGTGGGCTTCGGTATGTATGGTCGTACAGGCAAGTGGAGGTAGCCATCGATGATGTACTCTGGCACCTTGGGCCTACCAAAGGTCAGCACCAAGGTGTCAAAAGGGCGAGATTCTCCATCCCGTTGAACCGAGGTGTGGCAGAAAGCCACCACACCCTGGTCCCTGAGCTCCTCTGCTATTTGCTCCTCTGATTCCCTGTGAAGGTCAGGGCAACGCACCACACCTCTACTGGTGTTTAGGGTGCGATGGGGTTCGACCACAACGGGGATGTCACCGAGCTTCCGCATTTTTAGTAATGCTTCGGTCTGGTGGGTGGCAGATGCCTCCACCAACAAGGTGCCATTTCGCAGTTTCTTGACCGAGGTCACATCACCAGTAATGCCCTTGATGGCTTTGGCAATATGGAAGGGCGACGCCTTTCTCAAGGCGGCTCCATCCTTCCCAGAGATGGATAGAACCCGGGAAGGATAGGAAGAAGGTGTGGTAATTTTTTTGACTGCACCTAAGACGTTAGATGCAGGAACATGCTTTGCATCGGCGGTGGGGCCCTGCACCTTAAGGCTAAGAGGTCGTTGCCTCTTGTTAAGGGCAGGTGCCGATGCCATAGACGTCACAGGTGCGTTCCGTGATCCAGTTGGGTGACTGGGGGAATGCGGCCTTTTAGTTGGAGCAGTGTTCGTCTCCATCAGCTCAATGTCAGATGGCCCACTAAGTTGGGTGGGACCAAGCCCACCATCTTCCAGCTCAACACATGTCATTAAAGGAGAAGAAGGTAAAGGGGTGGGGTTATTTGATGAGGCCCCCAGCCTCTGTTTTTGAGTTGCCATAATTTAAATAATTATGAATTCGCTGCCCGCAGGTCTTACCCACCACAGAAACCAACAAGGGGACGCCCATTCGGGTCGCCAAGATTCCTTGGACATGATACTGCAAGGGTGGCATAATCCCCGAGTACCAGACAATTGGCATCGGGGTTGACTGCCGGTCCACTCGCAGCAACCCTAGGAGGCATAACTTATGCACCCCTGGCCGGTTGACCAAGACCGGGTATCCGCCTTGGCCGCCCGTTTTCCCTGGAGGCTGTGGCCAAAGTGATGTTTGGGAGACTGTAGGTCGCAACCTTAGTGCACTATGTCTTTCAGCCACCTCACCAGTGTGGAGTGGTTATGAGACATCGCAGGGCATACGCCTCCTCAATCACCAGGATCTGCTTTTCCAAGGGGTGTGGGTCTCCATGCATGGCTAACACGCGGGGAGGCGTTCTTTTTATCGTCACCTCAGTGAGGAGCCTACAAGGACCGAGAACATGTCAGAGTCCTGCAGTAAAGGACAGAAGGACACCAACAACCACCACAATGGTATCGTCCAGTCCAGGACACCAGTCATGGTCAACGACGATAGTGGTTTGGTCCAAACAGGGGCACAAGAAATCGCCTCTTACGACATGCAGGTATGCAGTGTGCCTATTCTACCCCAGGCACACACGGGTAGGTGAAGTGGGGTCCTGTGCGACAGGCCAGTCCCACTAAAGTTGAAGGGCAAAGTTTACAGACCTGTCGTTAGGCCCGCTATGCTTTCAAGTTCAGGTTCATGAGTGGGGTGTCACAATGTGACAGAATGTGAAATGATTAAGTTAAAGGTAGGTTAGGCATGGGGGGACAACACGGAAAAGATGAAAGAATTGGCTGAGGTGGTATGGGCATGTGATTGGGAGGGGAGAGGAGGAACTTAGTCCATTACGGGACTGTGGATGATTGGGGGAACCAGGGGTAGAGGAAGACCAAAATGGCCATGGAAGCAGGTGGTGTAAAGGGACATGGAGGCAGGCGGGGTGGAGGGGGACTTGGTGGGGGATAGATGTGAGTGGAGGATTAGAATCCGCAGACCCAACCCTGCCTTAGGTGGGATAACGGTGAGACGATGATGGCTAACTGTCAAAGAAGCTGTAGATATCAGACATGTCTTTCAGTAATTCTATAGCAGGTTTTCATGCTGAATTCAAATCTGCAAGCAGATTTGGTCCATCACCTAAGGCTGCAAAGATATTTTGAAATATAAAAATTTAACTGTTAGGCTTTGTGTGCATTTATTTCCTGTCTGGTATAAATGTTGAGGTTGATTCCATTTAAGAAAAGGAAAAGATGTGTCAGTAAACATTCAAACAGGTTAACTCACTGGAACTGAGGTCACTAGGTGGTGTGGGGGTGCAGGCTGCACTGAGTGCCACCAATCACACCATGGCACCATACCAACATCGCAATGGGTGACACCAAACCTAGCAATGCCTCTGCTTGCTGGTAACCCTGTTATCCTTTGTAGATTCAGTCATTTGTGTGGCTTCTGATTCCTTGCGCTCGGCGAATTTTTTTGAATTTTGCCCAGCAACATTTCGGATTTCATCTTTATCTGGGTGAAACCCGCCTTTTTCAAGGCGTAAACCCTTGAGTTTTTTGCGACAAAAGGTAGGGCCGTAGAGGTTGGGGCCGTTTTGGTTCAGCTTGCATCGTCGGCACTGTGAAGCCATGCTGTTGCGGGGCCAACTTCCTGCGGCAAAATTTCAATTTTTAATTTAATTTTAAAATTTAATTTAGATTTAAATTTAAGTAATTTATTTATCTGTCATTCTTTTTTTAAAAATTAAGTTGTAAAAGGGTCACTGCCAGGTGGGTATGAGACCTCTGCCCACTTGGGGATGCTAAAACCGTTGATGAGTGTCTCCTGTGGGGTAGGACGGCACCCCCCCCCCACAGGTAGCCCTGTCACTGATGCTGCGGGTTCCAGACGTCTGACTGGGGTGCCCGCAGTCAGAACTGTCAATCAAACTAAAGGGGTTAAACTGAGGTTGGGGACCTGGAATGTGGGGACTCTCTCAGGGAGAACAGGGGAACTAGTGGATACCCTTAAGAACAGACGCATTAACATAGCTTTTGTACAGGAGACCAGATGGAAGGGAAATCGATCCAGGGCACTGGGAGAAGGGTATAAACTCCTTTATACTGGCTGCGAAGAGGGACGAAATGGGGTAGGGATTATACTGAACAATGATTTACAGCAGGGGGTTACAGCAGTGAAGCGCATCAACAGTAGGTTGATGCTAGTAACAGTAGTCTGGCAGGGCATTGGGCTCCACCTTATCAGTGCATATGCCCCCCAAGCAGGCCTGGGTGACACAATAAGAGATGAGTTTTGGAGGGTTTTTGATAGAGAGGTTCAGATAGTGAAGGGCAGGATCTGCCAGAGCATGGGAACTGAACGCCTAATCATTGGGGGGGACTTCAATGGCCACGTGGGTAAGGATGGGGTGGGATATGAAGAGGTCCATGGGGGATGTGGGCATGGCCTGGTCAGCCATGCAGGCCAGAAAGTCCTGGAGTCAGCCCAAGCACACAGTCTTGTGTTAGCCAATACATGGTTTGCAAAGAAGGAAAAGCACATCATCACCTTTCATTCCACACAGGGCAGGTCCCAAATAGACTTTTTCATGGTAGAGCAGCAATATAGGACAGAGATACGTGACTGCTGGGCACTTCCCAGTGAAGATTTCCAGAAGGCCAGTGGGCATAAGTTGCTTACGCTGGAGATGCAAATTAAGGGGGCAGTCAGGAGGCATGCATGGAAGGGAGAACCAGTTATTAGGTGGTGGCGGTTGCGAGCTAACTCAGAGGATTTCAGGCAGGAGATTTCTCGCCAGGTAGACTGGGATTGGGAAGGGTCTGCTGATGCCATGTGGGACAGGGTTGCCAGGACAATAAGGAGATGTGGAAAGATGATGTTTGGTATGGCAACAGTAGGAGGCAACCCTCACGGTAGGCAGTCATGGTGGTGGAATGAGGAGGTGGAAGCAGCCATCAAACTTAAAAAGGTGGCATTCCATAGGTGGCAGGACATGGGAGACCAGGGATCTAAGACTGCCTATATTCAAGCAAGGAAAGATGCTAGGAGGACAATTGCCCTGGCCAAACACCACAAGTATGAGGAACTATATGATGAGTTAAGGACAAAAGAAGGTGAGAAAAACATTTTTAGACTGGCCAGGACCAGAGATCAAGCAAGTAAGGACATTACCAGGGCCATAACAGTCAAGGATAGCAGTGGTAGAGTCCTTTTTCAACCAGCAGAATTAACCAGGAGGTGGGAGGAGTACTACCATGGCCTGTTAAATGCCGCCAACCAGGAAAGGACTGTTGAGAGCCACCCAGGCACCCCAGAGGCAGTCGACAGGGTGAGAGGAAGAAATAGTTGGGGTCCTCCAAAAGATGAAAGGACGCAAAGCAGTAGGCCCAGATAAGATTCCCATGGTGGTTTGGCATACCCTGGAGGCCACAGGAGTAACGTGGCTAACAAAGCTCTTCAATAAGGTAGCAAGTGGAGACAGAATGCCATCAGCATGGAGGGAAAGCTGGATAGTTCCATTGTTCAAGGGCAAAGGTGACGCCCAGGATTGTGGAAACTATAGAGGCATCAAGCTAATGAGCCACTCCATGAAGCTGTGGGAAAGAGTCATTGAGGGCCGCCTCAGAAAATGCACTATGGTCCGGGGAAATCAATTTGGGTTTATGCCTGGCAGGTCTACAATGGAGCCAATATTTATCTTAAAGCAGATGATAGAAAAATATAGGGCAGCAAAGAAGGACCTCCATGCAATATTCATTGACCTAGAGAAGGCATATGATAGCGTTCCTAGACAGGTAGTATAGAATGTGCTAAGAAGAACAGGGGTAGATGAAGGTCACATTAGAATAGTGCAGGATATGTATGAGGGCTCTATTGCAAGGGTGAGGACCGCTTGGGGAAACACAAAAAGCTTCAACGTGCAGGTGGGTGTACACCAAGGGTCAGCACTTAGCCCATACTTATTTACTCTAGTCATGGATGAGCTGCTGACGGGAGTGGGGGAATGGGCCCCCCAGTGCTTGATATTTGCCGACGATGTGGGAAAGCTTGCAGAGTCCAACGAGGAGGCCGAAAAGGGCCTGCAAGACATCCAGGTAGCAATGGGAAAGGGGGGCCTGAAGGTGAATATGAAAAAGACAGAATACCTAGCTTTTAACTGGAGTGGTCAGAGGCCAGAAGGTGAGCTCAGGTATGCTCAGGAGATGAGGTGATACCAGCAGTGCAGGAGTTTAGATACTTAGGATCGGTGTTCCAGGGAAATAGACTCGGATGTGTCTAATAGGATTAAGGCAGGTTGGCTGAAGTGGAGACAGGCAAGTGGAGTCCTGTGTGACCGCCGGGTACCTATAAAGCTAAAAGGCAAAGTCTACAGAACTGTGGTTAGGCCAGCTATGCTGTATGGCTCAGTGTTGGGCCGTGAGAAAGGAACATGAAAGGAGAATGCAAGTGGCAGAGATGCGAATGCTGCGCTTCATGAGTGGGGTGTCACGAGCTGACAGGATCCAAAACGACCATGTTAGAGGTAGTCTGGGGGTGGGAGACATCGCGGAAAAGATGAGGGAAAACAGATTGAGGTGGTATGGGCATGTGATGTGAAGGGGGAGGAGGAGCTGGTTAGGTCCATCATGGGACTGCAGGTGGTTGGGGGCGTCAGGGGGAGGGGAAGACCAAAGAGGACGTGGGAGCAGGTGGTACAAAAGGACATGGGGGTGTGTGGGGTGGATGGGGGCCTGGTCGGAGATCGACGGGGGTGGAGGATTGGAACTCGCAGACCCGACCCGGCTCCGTGCTGGAGAAGGGTATGATGATGATGATGATGATTCAGTCATTTGTGTGATTTGGCATCAAGAGGTTGTATGACATCACCAGATTTGAGATATGTGAGTGGGATTGTTGAGGCTGGAAACATTACTATGTGAAGAAGAATTGGCATGTCAGAGATGATTCCATGAACTGCTGGTGCAATGCAATAAAATCCTTATGCTACCTCTCACATAAAATTAGGATTAATGAAAAATTTTGTTAAGAAACTCGATAGAAACAGTGATGCTTTAAAATCATTTTTTTGCATAGCAAGTTTCCACAGGTCAGTGAAGCTAAAATTAAAGAAGGTATATTCATTGGTCCTCAGATAAAAACTATCATGGCTGATACATGCTCAGTGATAGTGAAAAAGATGCATGGGTAGGGTTTAAGTCAGTGGTAGGCAACTTCCTTGGCATTAAGAAATCAGCAGATTACTGTATGTGCATATTGTGGAGCAGTGCATTGATGCAACATGTCTCTCAATATTCATCTTCTTGACTCACACCTTGCATTCTTTCCTGAGAACACGGGTGCAGTCAGCAATGAGCATGGTGAACGGTTTCACCAAGACATTGCAGTGATCGAGTCACGTTACCAGGGTCAATGGAGTGCAGCAACGCTGGCAGAATACTGCTAGACACTTCACTAAGACGTCCCAGAACCTAAACATAGACGACAGTGAATGGCCAAAAGCATGTATCTCACAGCATTTGTCTTTTCATGAGAGTGCTGCCATTGGAGTGCAATGGACCTCTGGTTGGATCCCTGGCTGGGCATAAGGGGAGAAAGGATAATTCATATTAGTTGAAGGAAATAAGGGCACAGAGAGAATTATACTTCTGGTCATTTTTGCCCAAGACCATTCAGCAATGGAATACCCTTGTGGAGGATAAAGTGGAGGGCTTACTGAAGGAAAAACATTGCAGGAGGACATTGTAGGAAGCATTGTAGGGGCCACAACAACTATAATTTAGGGTTTTAAAAGTTTTACCGAATCTTATGTAGCAATGAGAGTTAGTCTCTCCACTGCAAAATTGGTCATAGAGGCTGCTTGCAGTGAATTAGAATTAGAATAAATGGAGAATATAAACAAAACCCATAAAATTAAAAATTGATATATCTCAAGAATTGTAGGTGCTAGAGAAAAACAGTTCTCATTTTTGTTATGAGCAGGTCAAAATTGACCATAAATAGTCTTTGGATAATCATATATCTTCCAAATTTTTTTTGTTGCACAGTGTAATTTAAGTATTAACTTTAAGTATTTAATACATATTTTTTTAAATTAATATTCAGAGCGAAACCGAAAACCATAAACCGGAAGAACCGTTATTTTTTACTGGAACGAAAACCGTAACAGAACTGATGTATTTATTTGATGTGAACAGTAACCAAAACCCAGGTAGATATCCCTCACCAAGAGCCCTTGATCCATTTCCCTTTCACCTTGTCTCTTGGAAGAATGAAATACTGATCATCCTATGCTTAGGGTTGCAACTAGTTCCCCAGTTTTCCCTGAGAGGGTCTCCACATTCCACGTCCCTAATCTCAGTCTAGCGTTTGGTGTGACCGCTCTGACTAGGGACACCCCAGTCAGACGTCTGGAACCCGCAGCAATATTAACAAGGCTAACTGTGTGTGTGTGTGTAGGGGGGTGCCGTCCAACCCCACAGGAGAGAAGCCCTTTCGCCACGTTAACCTATAATGTGTTACAGTACTTACAGTTAATCATCTCTTAAAAGTGTTTGGTAATACACAGAAGCCAAATAACGTATCAACTATTTTATATACTGTAGGCACCTCTGTGGCAATTAACTAGAGTGCAGGTTATCAGTGCATGGGTTCGAGGAGATATAAAAAAATAAGACAAACATGACAAAACATTGTATAACCAATGAATGGGATGTGCTTTATAATGCCAGAGATAAGGAATAACAAACCTTTTCACTACTGTCCACTTCTACACAAGAACTTTCTGTCGTTGTTGAAGATGTTTCTTCTTCCATTGGATCGACTGGTATTACATGACGTCGCTTGTTGGGACAATACTTCTCTACTGAGATAAATTTTGCTTTTTCTAGTTGTTTATGCTTCCCTGCATTATATCCTCCAGTCCAAAACATGTCATTCTTATGTTTTTGATAACCTAAACACACTTTTTTAAAATCTGCATTATCAACTACAATCCTGTCAACCCTGTGATTATCTTGGCATGATAGTGGCTTTCGGCACTCAACAGACGGATGCACCACACGGTCACCAGAGAAAGACTTCCTCATAGAATTAACAGACTTGTTAACCTTTGATGAAGTCAATGGAGAACATGTGTCATCTACTTGTTGATGTAACACCAAGGATTTCTTCTTTCCCTTCTTCTTGCCATTTGCATTCTTGCAAATCACAGCGTGATCACAAGCTTCTTTATCTTTAGAACTAAGACTGCCAATAAATGGCTTATTTTTAATACCCATTAACGTCCTGCAATTTGATGAAGTCTTTGAAAACATTTGAGAGCCACTAGGGCTAAGACGTTCTATAAGATTTATACCGGCACCATTATCACTTATTTCAGCACTCTGTTCTGAGCTCAAAACAAAATGGGTTGATGATTGCTGAAATTCTTTAGTTTGATACGAAGTTTTCATCGCTATGCTCTTCAGATCAAATACTTTGCCATAACTGATACCAGTGCTATTATCTCCACGTTCAATTGAGTGGTGAAATCCAGTCACCATCATTGTGATGCAACGACATCTAATTATCCGATCATATTCCAAATATCCAGCAATCATGATGCATAAAAACAAAAAACACATTACACTTAGGGACATGTAGTAAACAACAGCTTCCCATGGTGGCCGTGGGAGGGCGGCCGCACAGTGAGCCAACAAGTGTGGGGGGACTGTGGCAATAAGGGTGATGTTTAGAATCTGATCATGAGAAAGGCTTGTATGTATATTTAGTTGTCTTGTCACACGTGCCAAAGTGAAGTCAGGAGTAAAACTGATAAAAAATAAAATACGAATTAAAATAAAATACGAATAGAAATGTCATTTAATAGCAAACCCACACCTAGTATTCAACACATACACAATATCCAATTTTTCACTTGAATTTGGAGATAAAACAAAAGGCTGACAGCTAAGAACTCCAAACCCAAATCCGATGCAAGGTGTACCATCAATATCGAATCCTTTAATATAAACTGGAAGTTTGCCAGAGTTGAATATGTGAAACACCCGTCTAGCAGTGAACACTGGAGCAGAATGCTGCATCTTTGTAGTTCCTTAAGTGAAATATGTTGAAATCAAGAAAGGAATGGATCGCACTACTACATTCTCGATAACAAATTCCTTTACCGATATCACAATTTTGTAAATGTTTCTCTGTGAGTTTAAACTGCAATACATGGGAATCTAAAGTCGTTCCCTGGCTTCCAAGCCTCAGCTGGCCATGATCTCCAATACCTTCGATCTCGACTGCTTCCAAGCCAGTTAAATTATTTCTGAAATGTTAAGCTACTCGTACACGGTGAAACTTTTGTGGCATGCAATTTTGAGTTCTGCAACTAAAGTGGCATGCTGCGTTTACACGGAGCACAAAAGTGGCATGCAACTTGCCATTTTTTGAGTTTCGCAACTCAAACAGTGGCATGGTGAATAAAAAAGTTGCAAAGTGTGTTTACACGTAACATTCAATTTAAGTTGCAAGCAACAGATTTAAAAGTATATGCCACTTCTTGTGTCATCTTTCAATGCATGCATGAATTCTCGGCTATTAAAATTTGCCATTTTGTTTTGTTTTTGTTGAATGTGGAGTAAAGAGAATTTATTAAACGAAGTATGGGAGGGAGAGGAGGATTTTTTTAAAACATTTTATGATTAACTACTGATGATCTGTATATCATCATCATCCTCATACCCTTATCCCGCCTATGGCAGGGTCGGGTCTGCGAGTTCTAATCCTCCACTCCCGCCTATGGCAGGGATGGGTCTGCCAGTTCTAATCCTAAACTCCCGCCTATCCCCCACCAGGCTTCCATCCACACCACACACAAGCATGCCTCTGTATAACGTGCTCCCATATCCGCTTTGGTCTTACCATAGGGCCGGATTCAGGTGGTTCGTCGGGGGGGGGGGGGGGGTCTACGACAATTGGGTGAAAGACAATTGGGTGAACGACAGTTGGGTGAATGATAATTGGGTGAACGACAATTGAGTGTATACGACAATTGGGTGAATGCGACAATTGGGTGAAAAACATGTATTTTTAATTTGCTTTTTGCCCCACGTAATCCTACTACACGGCAAAGCACAGCTGTCATGCGGAGCTGCGCTACTACAAGTAGCTTTACAACACACACAATCCAGGACATGCCCTGGTGTAGCCGGACATTTACAGTAACCCGTGTAGCAACCCTAATAGTATCCCGCTATATGTATATCACATTTCTCACATATATATATATATCCCGCTACACCAGGGCATGTACTGGTTTTGATGTCTGTGTCCCGGTCCGACAGTCATTTGTCCCGGTCGATTTAACATTTTCGCATGTTAGATGGTATGGGTTGGGTGCAATCGTTTCTGTGGACGGACATCTAAACGCAGAGCGTTACGTGGACATTCTGGACAATGCAGCACTCCCATCTCTCTGGCAGCACTTTGGCAATAGTCCTTTTCGGTTTCAGCACGATAACGCACCTTGCCATAAAGCACGGGCTGTAGGCACATGGTTTGATGAAATGGGAGTTCGAGAACTTGACTGGCCTGTACAGAGTCCCGATCTGAACACCACCAAGCATCTGTGGGACGTGTTGGAACGTAGATTGCACACTTGTGCAGAACGCCCGACATCTGTGACGGAACTGTAAACCGTAATAAAGCTACTTGTAGTAGCGCAGCTCCGCATGACAGCTGTGCTTTGCGGTGTATAGGATTACGTGGGGCAAAAAGCAAATTAAAAATACATGTTTTTCACCCAATTGTCGCATTCACCCAACTGTCGTTCACCCAATTGTCGTATTCACCCAATTGTCGGGATCCCGGGGAGGGGGGGGGGTTGAGCTATTGGCAGCGACTGGAAACGGAATTTTCATTCGTGAATGTCGACCCAAAATTTAGGGATGGGGGTGTCATTCCGGTTATGTACAAGCTGCTATCGGGAGTAGGAGAATGGGCCCCTCAGTGCATGGTATTAGCCGACGATAATGGTAAACGTATTGACTCCAGAGATGAAGTAGAGACGGGCCTAAACGATATTAGAGAGCCGGTAGAAAAGGTAGGGATAAGATAAACATGAAGAAGACAGTATTTAGTTTTCAAGTAGGAAAGAGAGGAAAATAGTTGTGACAGTTCAGGAATGCAAGTAGTTGAGAGAACGCGGGGCAGGGGCAGAACAAAGGATATATGGTGGTGTGTGGGGTGGACAGGGACCTGGTGGGAGATAGACGGGAGTGGAGGGCTAGAACCCGCAAACCCGACCCTGCCACAGGCGGGAATATCGGTATAATGATGATGAAGATTATCAGTATGATCCAATGTTTCTATTTACTTCCACAGCAATAAACTGCAGGCTGAAAAACAATTCACTACATATGATTTTTCTCAATAGCCGCGTCAATTACTGTGAAAAAGTGGCATTTTCTTTCAGACGGCGCAACTTTGTATTTTTCTCTGTTTACACGATGCAATCTCAAAAGTTGCATTCAACATAAAACGTGGCACAAGACTGACTTCCACATTCCATTTTCATGAGTTGCACTTGAGTTTACACAGTGGCATGTGCAAGTTTTTGTGTTCCACGCCACAAACGTTGCACCGTGCAACACAAAAACTTGCACATGCCACAGGGTTGCATTGTGTAAACTCAAGTGCAACTCGTGAAAATTGCATGTGCAACTTAGTGTCGTACCACATTTAAAGTTGCATGCAACTTTGTACTTTTGTCAGTTTACACGATGCAATTTCAAAATTTGCATCATATGAAAAAAAATCAAACACGTTTGATTTTGTGATGCATGTAACTTTGCTATCACGCCACCTTTTCATAGTCTGTGAGACCCCAATTCTAAAAAATCATATGTAGTAAATTATTTTGGAAACTTGAGCTTATTTCTGTGGAAGTAAATATAAACAATGGATAATTTACAGATCATCATCATAATTCCCTTATCCCGCCTGTGGCAGTATCGGGTGTGCAGGTTCTAGCCTCCACACGGCCACCCACACACACCACCATATCCCTATGGACAACCTGCTCCCACGTCTATTTCGGTCTCCCCTTGCCCGACGTGCTCCCAACCACCTGCATTCCTGAAATGCACCTAACGAGCTTCTCATCATCTCTTTTCATTACGTGTTCATACCACCTCAACCTACTCTCCCTCATTTTTCCGCGATGTCCCCCCACCCCTAGGCTACCTCTAATGCACTCATTCCTATCAGCTCTTGGCACCCTGCTCACTTGCATCTCGGCTACTTGCATTCTATTTACGTGGATCTTCCTCACTGACCAAAACCGATCCATATAGCATAGCTAGCCTAACCACTCCCATCCTCACCTCACCCTTCTCCAGCCCGTGGCTGGGCCGGGTCTGCGGGTTCCTATCCTCCGCCCCCGCCTATCCCCAGCCGGACCCTCATCACCCATACACAACCATGTCCCTGTGTACCACCTGTTCTCCCGTCCGCTGTGGTCTTCCCCTTCCCCAATCACCCGCATTCCCATGATGGACCTAATGAGTTCCTCCTCCCCCTTCCCATCACGTGCCCATACCACCTCAACCTATTTTCTCTCTTCCTTTCCGCGAGAAAAGATGAGAGAGAAAATAGGTTCTGTTCGTTGTTGTCGGTGTATCAAAAATAAGTCCGAAACATGTAGTTTGTGTAACATTTTCATCACACATTTTCCGAAAAGGTAATTTCAGCAAAAACGTAACATAATTGAAAACTTAAATACTGCAGCTGAAAATTCACGCATGCATTTCAAGATGACAAAAAAGTGGCATACATGAGTAAATTTGTTTCATGCCACTTAAATTGCATGCTACACAAAAGTTGCACCGTGTACGAACACCGTACAAGCGTATTACTGATTAACATAAATACCACAATAAATTACGGAAGACTATAACTGATTAAGGACATTTTATACAATGGTCGACTATGTAAATCAGTAGCATCCATAAACAGTTTTGTCTTCGATAATTTATCTCTACACTTTCTTTTCAATGTGTCTTTTTCTAATCAATAAGCCATTTTCTACCGGATATTAGTGGACTCTCTAAGACTTGAATGACAGCCCCAATTCATAAATTAATTGGGCAGATAACATTCTCATTTATCCCAATAAGTCATTTATTAAAATGCACTGGACTTCTAAGCTCACAGTAAGTAGGTTGCTGTGGATTTGCAGATGACAAGGGGAGACCTAATACTCATTTTGTCATATAGGAATTAAGTCGTGGCTTCTGCTCATCACAACACCTGATCATGAAAACGTGTTAAATCGGAATCTCCCAATAGCTGAAATGCGGCTAAAACAGCAAATATTTCTCAAGACAGGCTTAAAATAATTGGGTTAACAATTATAACATACCTTATAAATATAAGTGAAAGTTGTTTCGCCTCATTAGATGGAGTGAACTGAACAGGGACAATAACTTTGCCACCAGGTTCAATTTGAATTACAACTGTGTCTTGATGTGGCACCACTCCAACAACTTCTGCCAAAACACTTGCTTTGGTACATATTGGATCATGCATAGTAAACACATTTTTCTCTAGGGAGAAGTGAGATAGTGGTGAGAAAGATAGGCCCCTAAAAAACGAATCACGAATGAAAGTGACATCCCAAATATACTAAACCAAATAGTTGAAGTTACCACCCACCGATCCTTTAGCGAAGTTAAAACAGTCCTAAACTCCGGATAAATATTCAAAGGGACTAACTGCACAATTATTTGCTTATTTGATGGATTCTCCAACAATATCTCTTTTAGCTAACGACAACGAACATAACCGGACATTTAATACTTAGTACAATTACAGTGAACTACACTGATCAAAAAAATTAGGGGATATTGTGAAATGACCTAAGAATGCAGTGTTTTTAGGAATAGTGTTTGATGCAATCACTTTCTTGTACCCCAAAAGAATGTAAAACACGTTGGATGTCATTACAAAACCTGTATACCACTCCACAGGGTAGTGTCTAGTGTTTATATCGAAGGGCGTGTAAGTTGTGTTGCTGTAGTTGGTTCTATTTCAATTGTGAGTTAATGAATGACTCAACTTAATGACGCTGTGGATGCATTGTTGTCACTAACCGAATTAGTGGCTTGGAGAGCCATAGGAAGAATGAAAGCTGGATAGACACAACGAAAGCCACTGGGGTGTCTCAAAGTGATTTTCAGACTTCGGAATCGTTTTCAAACAGGCACTGTTAACCGAAGGGCAGGACAAGGTCGACCACACATAACAGCAAGGAATAACCATTGCTTCTTGTTAACATCCCGTCAGAATAGGCGGCAGAATGCAACTTAACTAGATAGGGCCCTTCAAACAGCAACAGGACGCAGGGTGTCAACTCAGACTGTCCCTAATCGACTTCATGGAGGTGGCCTCTATGCCCATAGGTCCAGGTTAACTCTATGACACCGTAGGGATCACAGAAATTGGGCAAATGACCATCGTGAGCGGCAGCATGCTGAATCCAGAGCGGTTCTGTTCTCTGATGAGTCCCTATTCAACATGGAATGTGACAGTCGACGTGTACTCATATGGAGGGAGCGAGAAAGAACAAAATAACAACCCAGCTTTTGTCCAAGAAAGAGCCCCATATGGTGGTATTGGTAAACGTACAGACCTCTAAGGGACTAACTTTTGATGGACGATAATGTTTGTCCCAAGAGAACTGAGTTGGTGGACAACATGCTGGAATTGGAGGGTATCCAGCATATGCAGTGGCCAGCTTGCTCACTAAACTGAAATGCTATTGAGCATTTGTGGGAAGGAATTGGGAAGGCGCATTGCAAGAAGACCAGCACCTCCCACAATTGTTCCAGAGCTGAAGATTGCTCTTATGGAAGAGTGACCACGTATCCCAAAAAATGCACTGATAATCTCATTGCATCAATGTCACACAGGTGTGTGGCAGTGCTGGCCATTCAAGAAGACCATACACCATACTGAAGGAACATTTCCATCCATGGCCAACAATTACTGTAGTGTTAATGTTGCTTTGTTTGTTTGCCCTATTCTGTTAGTGGGGACACCACTCAGGGGCTCACCTTCTCTTTCTGTCAGTATACCATAATGTAAAGCAATATGTGATTGAAAGAACTTATCTCTTGTACATTACTGCAGCATTCTTAGGTTATTTCACAATATCCCCTAATTCTTTTGATCAGTATAGTACTTAAATGTGCAAGTACATACCGAGCTGTTTCCAATTTGAGTCAACGGAAAAGTTAGTTTCATTGTAGTAGTCAAACTTGGCCATACGAGAAACGCATGTGCATCAACTAATAAACCGTGAACTTCATTAGTGTTCACTAACAGCGTAAAATTAATACTGCAAAGAAAATCGGTCTAAAAATTATTTACAAACGTACATATGACTGCAGTAATCACACTGCTATTTCTAATTGACATACCACGCCTTTTGGGAATCAACGATTTCAATCCACCAAGTCCACAGTCTCCGACATATAGCATCATCAACTGAACCAACATTGTGTAGCAGTTTCATTCCCAAAAGCCAATTATACGCATCTCTGCTTGACAAGTCAAAAGCAGAGTAACACCGACTGCCACAGTCTTGCTGGATATCAAAGTGCAATCTTCCAACCTATCAGCAAACAAGAATTATTCCGTTTTTGTAAGTCGACAAAATTCACATCCATTATAGCTGTAAATGTTAATATTACAAAAGTATTTGCATTTGGCTGCAATACAGGTAATGATCCCTTTGGAGGTTGATAAGAAATTCCAGTTCTAGCTGTGATTGTCGTAGTTACGGATGTGACAGTCATTGGTTGGGAGAAGGTACTCTGAATATAAAGGTAAGTTGTGGCAACTTTCCCCTGAAAGAATTACAGTCACATTTATCTCTACATGGAAAGTTTAATTTTATTCTAAAATGGTCTATATATAAATATATAAAATATTTCAATTCTAAGAACAGTTATAATGATGAGAAAAGCAGTCTTACAAACGAAAATCAAAGGGTTTCTAACAATTTTAGTTCTTAGAGTTAGTTATAGATTGAAGTAAAAGGAGAGAAACAAACCACTGGTAAAGTTTTAAATCTCACAACAGAGAGAAGTTTCTCAACTACTCAGCATTCTTCAGGCTAATATAATATTAAAAGTTGGATCTAAAAAGTAAAGCACAATAAAAAGGATTACCGGAAATGAAGGTTCAAATGTCAAACTTTGTGGTATAACTGCTAGGAACCCATTGGCGGTCTTGAAAGTAAATGGAATACGAAGGTCCTAATAAAATGTGGAGATACTTCTATGTCACTAGAATATTTATTACAATAAAATCCACAACTTCAATCAACATGAAAATTTTTAGTATTTGCCAAAGGAGAAGCTGATATTCTTATAATTGCGTCTCATAAAATTGCAGGGAAACACACAGCAAAATACCACAATCAATTTCAAAATGTAATAGCATGTCATGAATAACCATTCATGTAAGACCAGCATGCTTGTTTGGGATTTAGGGGGGCCAGAACTACTTCAGTTATTAGAGCCCAGAATAGTCATTCACATCTAGTGGGGGTGTAAGTCTAGGGTGACCATTCGTCCCGGATTTCAACTCTACTACGCGTCCCGGAATTAACAATTTGCTTAGTGATTTATGAAAATAAATTAGGCTCTATAGTATTTTTCCGTACAAATGGCTAAAGTGGAAACAGGCAAGTGGATTCCTGTGCAATCACCAGGTCCCAAAAAATAGAAAGACAAAGTTTACAGAATTGTCGTTAGGCCAGCTATGCTGTATGGGTCAGAGTGTTGGGCAGTCATGAAGAACCATGAAAGGAGAATGTAAGTGCCTGAGATGTGAAAGCTGCGCTACATCAGTGGGGTGTCGCAAGCCGTTAGCATCCAAAACGACTACATGAATGGTTGCTTGGGGGTGGGAAACATGTGATGAGGAGGAAGTTATTCTCTCCATTATGGGACTGCAGGTGATTGGTTGTATGTTGGTGTTTAAGGGCCCTTCAACTACAAGGTCATTAGAGTCCCGTCCACAGCATAGTTCGTATGGAGAGACTGCACAGACACTACACTAATGCGACGATTTATTGGGTATTAGCAGTACCCAGTTTTCCCAAGCGGCCACCCATGCCAGTACTAACTGGGATTGCGCTGCTTAACTTCAATGATCAGACGAGAACTGGCGTGCCCAACGTAATTCGCCGCTCGCCAGGTGATTGGTGGCACCGGGAGTATAGGAAGACCAAATCGGGCGTAGGAGCAAGTGATACAAAGGGTAATGGCGACGTTCGGGGTGAAGGGAAGCCTGGTAGCGGATAGAAGTGAATGGAGGACAAGAACTCGCAGACCCGACGCTGCCACAGGCGGGATAAGGGTGAGATGAGATTTTAAAAAGAGAGTTTTAGAAAGAATTTGAAAAAAAGATTTTGAAAAGAGAAAAAAATGTTTGTCTTGACTGACGGGGAGGGAGGTCAATGTCCCGGATTGGCCCTCGGAAAAAATGGTCACCCTATGTAAGTCTCCACTTCAAAGAAAGCCGCTAAGTGCTGTCTGTGGAGAAAGGCCTCTGGTGCAGTGATCTCCAGTGTGATCATGTGATTCATTGGGACCTATCAGCAGGGAAGCAACATTGGGCATTGGCGAGAAGGCGGTGCCTTTTCAGGCGTTAATTAACCATTCATCCCATATCACTGCCATTGGGTTCCTTCCTCCACACCAGGTAAGGTGCAAAACCAAGCAAAGTGATGTTTGGGCCATCCTAGGACCTGTCTTGAGACCCACATGTGATACACTCTAAATGCGAATTGCAAAGGTGTTAAGAATATCAAATGAGCCCAAACATCACTTTGCTGGACTTTGTACTCTACCAGATGTGGTATAAAAGTAAAATGCAGTGATATTGGATGGATTACACACTTTTTGTCATAAACATAAGCTTAATCAGACGATTAATGGGTTCAAATGGTGGCAGAATTCAGTACTAAATAACCTGACAATCACGACTTGAGAGAGTTTGCTTTTCAACAGGAAATAAAGCATTAAGCCATTGAGATTCCAACAGACTCCAGGTTTTCCAATTTGCATGAGTCTGCTATGAAATTGCAGACATTCACAGAACCAGTCCCTACATTATGGTAAATCTAAAATTGTTATTCTGGGCAATGGAGTCTGTTTCAATTGTTAAGTTACCCACATCAAAACCTATCAGAATTGCATGATCCAGAAAAAAAGCTGTGGGCAGCTGTAAGACATTGAAAATTATTTTCTAACTTACGAGTTTCTTTACTATGGGACGAAATAAAATACTCACTTCAAACTGAGTCTCTATAAATACGAAACCTTGGAAAGCACCTTCCATGGTAGGAGCTGTAACTCCAATACGAAAAACCGAATACTGTCCAGCGTTTAGAGCCATCTATTATTAGTGAAATAAAACATTTCAAATGTAACTGAATGCTTGCATACAAAAATGAGAGAAATTCCCACCGATTTATTGCTCCCAACAAAATTCTGTTGGTACAAAGCATCAGTCACATTTCCACTGCCAACGGTGAGTAGTTCCAAAATTAAATGAGGGAGAGTAGCTCCAAATCGACGTATTATAACCTAAAAAGGAAAAATAGTAACAATGCCAACCCGCCACTATATTACAATGTAATGCATAACAAGTAACTTGCTATTTTCCACTTACATTAATTGGATTGTCATTCAAAACAGCAAAAACAACATTTTTATTCTCACCATAGCTGAGCGTTCCAATGTCAAGTTTGGTTGAGTTCCATGGAAGTGCAACATACTAAACAAGAATTCGTGTAAATGCAAGACAAAGTAAATTCACATGCAACATGCTAAAATTTATTGGTTTCCTTACCAGTGTTAACTTGCCATCATAGCATAAAATTGGTAATTCAAATTGAGATATATTTGTATTTAAGCGAATATGAGTGTTCATCTTTATGTTCGCAGAGTTCTCCACTAACTCAATGACACCAAGCACTTTGGTTTCATTCGGTTTTAGTATTACATCCCTTTCTAAATGAACCTATCAGAATACGAAACGCATTCTGTCTTTACTAAGGTCAAATTAAAACAAATTGTCAAAGCATAGAACGCACTTTAAAATGAGGTTTGGCCTCAGGTGGTAACTCAACATTTGTGACAGCTATTCCAACTACAAACGTGTTTTTTAATACCAGAGACTGGCGAGGTGGATCAGTTGATCTTGTTTTGCCAACATAAAACTGTGTTGCACTCAGATTATAATGCAGTGAACTGAAAAGGAAACCATTAAATATTCGTAAATATTTGCAAGCAACAAAAGTCATTGGTAGAAATTCCCATAATGTGGCAATTTCTTCAGGTAGAAATTTTTAATAACTACACGCAAGGGTTGAAGGGTATGCAGGTGTGACGCTGTCTAATATTTCCCAGAGATAAAGCCAGACGTCAATGACCGTCACACAGTTTTATTTAAGCCTTCTTGAGTTGCCCAGAAAGCCCGGGTACCAGCCCGGTAGTGAAACTTTACCTCATAAGCATTCGCGAGCCTGCGAACGCTTATGGGGCCAAGCATCCAGCATCGCACAGCACTTTTTCCCAGGTCCTTGAGCATAAACAAAAAAAACACAATGAACTGCAAGTACTACATTGCATGCATGAGGTGAAAGTACTGTATTAGTAGATAAGTAATAGTAACGCACTAAAAAAAGTAGAATTACCAAAAACATATTACGAGTATCTTAGATGAAATGCGCTTCCCCTTCGCCAGACTATGACTAAAACACCTACCATCCTATCCTGGGTTCTAGCCCAAAACCGTTTGACAAATTACTTCAGGCTAGGGCCAATCCAGGCCCTAACCTTAATGTCATCAGTTATTAGATGTGAGCCAGGGGCGCTGCTCGGTCCAGTTTATTCTTCTTCTCGCACACCATGACCTCTACATAGCAGGAGACCATGTCCTGACCCTTCCGCAAAGCATCTGTGACAGTGTAGAAAACCACCGATCTAGCTCCGCCTTTAGCACAAAGCGTCGACAGAGGCTGTATTGCGTTGGACACACCAGTTCCCGTCTCATCAATGAAGTTTAAAAAAACCGCAACCCCAGCTAGTACTGGCATGGGTGACTGCTTGGCAACACTGGGTACAGCTAATACCCAAATCGTTTTAACAGGGTAATGTCTGTGCAGACTCTGCAATAGGACTGTGCAAGTGGACGGGGCTCTAATGACCACTGTAGTTGAAGGGCCATAAAACACTAACAAAACACAAAAAGCCATTGCTTTGTAAAAGGAACTTGTGATGGGCGTAAGCCCTCCGAGCATACATGATCACCATCTCTGTGTCGAGGAGAAGCAAACACTGGCTGCTGATTGGTGCGGTCCAGTCCGTCTCAATATATTGAGAAGAGATCTCTGTCCAGACCCTGAACAAAGTGATTTATAGAGACGAGAAGCACTCAAAAGTTTCCTTGAAATATCACATTCTTCGAGCCGGTGATCATAATCTTAGAATCAATCCCGATTTCTGGGCCAGGGAACGTCCGGCGACGGTGGGGTTCGGCGGGAATTCGCGACTGCATAGGGGAAGCGTATACATGACAAATGGTATGCGACCAGGGTGCAAGAATACAGGGACAGATGGACCGTAAGGCTCATCCCAACGAGAGGCCGTGAGTTGGGAGAACGTTGGGTCACCCAATTCCTGCACGGTCATGGATACTCCCGCACCTACTTGCACAATGTGAGAAGAGCGGCCTCAGCGGAATGCCGATGAGCAATGAAAGAGGAGGATAATTCATAAAATATGAAATGTTAAGTTTCTCACTTTATTTTCTCCTTCCTGTGCAAGTTTATGTTGGATTTTGGTAGGTTAGGCTTTTAATCAGTATGGAGTTTCATGCAGTGTTGCATTGCCCCAAAATGTGGCATCAGTTTCTATGCGTGAGTTTTGATAGCTTTCAAACCGATTGGAAATTTTGCGTACTAAGTGTCACACTGAAGTTAAGTCTATAAATTGCGAATCAGGTTTTAAGTTAAGCTGTAATGAAGTTTAATCATTCAGATAAAAATCTCTTTATAATGCAGTAAGAACAATGAGCTATGTCTACACTGGTGTGTATTTCTGTTCAATAAACGCATGCGTCATAGCGCACAGGGTGTGGAACGAAAGGCATGCGCTATTGCTTGCCTCATTGGAATGTTCAACGTTCAAATTTGCATTGATGAACGTTTCATTCTAAAGCGCATGCAATGTTGGAAGATGAAACACAAATTGAAACAAGTGGAATTGAAAAAGGAAGACGAAAGCGCACCAGTGTAGACATAACTTACACTCACGATAGTGAAACCGCATCACAAAGGAATGCACATTGTAACAATAAATTACTGGTCCAGTGAAGGTGACATAGATATGGAAATGTTTAACTGCTTATGCATGTGGTCACGTGGCACCCAGTTTTCAGCAGCCAGATCAACAACGGATCAGCAGCAGTCGAATTATCGCAGAAGTGTTGAAAATGCATCAGAGACGTCGGCGAGGTGAATAACACCAGCTAGTGCCCGGGGAGTACCATTTGGTGATGGGTATCGCGCTAAGAAAGAGAGTTAATTTCAGTGGTGCATGACGTCGCGAGTAGATTCGCCAAATGGTTCACCGGGATCCATTCGGGATGGCAAACAATATCAAAAACTTCCGCCATAACAGAGCATCTGTGCTCACCCAAACCATTTGCAACACGTTGCATGACGTAAGGCTGCATGCACAGCAACCACTATCTGGTGTGCAATTTCCGACACATCATCATTGCAACTTGTTCAGTAAATGGCATCTGGAAATCTTTATGGAAGAATCCCTTTTCTGTCTGTGGAGGAATGACGGCCGTCAATGGATGTGGTGGTAGTCAGGAGAACATTGTGTGCCAACATTTACAGACAGTTATCGCACTGTTCAATCAGTGGACAGACTCGATACATATTTCCAGTTATTTCAGCAGACCAATACGTTACACAAATTGAGGAGCTTATATTTCTGCAACTCATGTAGAGGACACCAAACACGGTCTGACCGTGTCAAACAATGTCTGACCTCATAGCATATTCACCAGTGTGGATGGAGCTAGGTATTTTTACAGTACTTGTGCAGATCTCACATGTCTGAGACCTAGTTGGACGTGAGGTGTACCAGAGAATACTTCAGTAGATGCTGCTTCCAAAGGGGTACTGCAGGCAACCATTAATGGCCTCATTGGCAGGCGTCTCTCTATATAGCGGTCTTTATTGCAAATCCATTGGGAACATATGAATACCTTGGTTTGTTCTCTCAGCAACTACTAACCCCTTCCCCGCCTACGGCAGGATCAGGAACCCACTTTTGTCCCTGTGGATGACCACGAGGTGATCTGTTGGATTGCATTTTAATGCAGACGGCTGCCGACCAAAGCTGCAAACCCTAGAATATGTTGATTAATCGTTGGTCTAGTGTTCGTTGAGGTACTCCACCAACGCCAGGGGGTCAAGACGTCCACACTATGAAATAATGTGCCACACGGTCTAACAATTGTCTCCTGTCTCTCATTTCAAACGATTTTGTTCCAAGAAGTGTGTCCATAGGCACACCCAATTTTCTATATGAGGTGTAATTTTTAAAGAAACCAATGCCTTTACTTCATAACCTATAACATATAGGATTAGGATAAAATTCTTAGGAAAAAGCTATAGATGATGGAGAGCAGGTTTCCCAAAGCAGGTTGGAAATTTCGGAAGTAGTTTCTTTCAGGAAAATACAGTTACATTTTTTTTAAATAGGGATAATTTTAACTACTGCATCACATAGCTCTAAAAAATGTGAAATTATGATATATCATATCCTTATACCTAAAATAACAAATAAGCATTCAAAACTTCGTTAATGGCCTGTGGCTACAGTATTTTGTCTCAAATTCGCCGCTCAACAAGGTCTTGGAGTGCAAAACAAGGTGTCACCACTACCCAGTGCTCCTGTGGAGACCAACAATTTGCTGAGCTGCTTACCTTACACAAAATTATGTATCCACAGGCCATTAACACATACTCATTAACCCTAGATTACTAATCAGAATTTTCTTGTGAAAATCGCAGTTCACCAATTTCCAAGCTTAGGATGTTTATGAAATTTTTAATATCTTCATATATTTATAATTTAAGACTATCCATGCAGTATTTTCTACAAAAAATATATCTTTTTAGAGATTGGTAGTCTGAAAGACTACCGTTTAGCAACCACGTATGCAGAATATGCTTGAAGTTTTAACCCTAGATAACTTAAAAAAAAATCATGGTTCTCAGGGTTCTACATTTTGAACGGGCCTGAAACGTTTAGTAAATGTCTATTTTTATTATTGAAGATTGTCCAATCAATAATTTCAATACAAATTGAAAGTCTTCCACATATTTTTGAGAATTAGTAAGAACGCTTGCTTGATGGGGAACTGGTAGGAGTTACCGTAATTGTTCTAATTAACAGCGCCCTCTAATAAACGGCGCCCTCCAATAACCGGCGCACATTTCAGGTGGAAAAGAATAATAAACAGCGCCGTTTATTTCAAAACGATCTGGAAGTGATCGTGCAAGTTAACTTGAACTTTTTTAATGATTAACCCTTTAATACTACACAGCGGTACTGGTGTCATCATCATCATACCCTTATCCAGCCTGTGGCAGGGTTGGGTCCGTGGGTCCATTGAACATGTTATGACTGGGAACACCCCAGTCAGGCGTCAGGAACCTGCAGGAATATTGGCTGGTTGTATGTGGGGGATGCCAGCCTACCCCACTGTTCCAACACATTTTACAACCAAAATACAGTAGAACTTCGGTATATCGAACTCGCTTATATCGAAATTCTGCCTATATCGAAGTTTAAGCACCGGTCCCGCCTTACATAATGTTAATCAATAGGAAAGTTGCCCTGATATATCGAAACTCGTTTATTTCGAAATCTCGGTTATATCGAAGGTGATTTTCAGTCCCTCTGATCAGAAGCCTATGGGATATATCGAAGTATCCTAAATATAGTATTTGACTTTGGTCGACAGGGACTATAGA
The DNA here is from genome assembly GCA_013389805.1 of Trigoniulus corallinus. NCBI lineage: Eukaryota > Metazoa > Arthropoda > Diplopoda > Spirobolida > Trigoniulidae > Trigoniulus > Trigoniulus corallinus. The sequence continues at coordinate 6,800,442 of JAAFCE010009125.1, read as the reverse complement.
CCGGGTCTCACACCATCTAGACCAAGGTCTTCAAACTATGTCGACTCACGAAACCCCTAGAATTAAAGGTTTTTATTTCATCACTGCAATTGACTTGGCAGCCCACACATACCACTCTGGTTGGAAGTGTGTCCCTGGCTGAGTATAAGGTGAGAAAGGATCATATATATAAATTGATGGAGATAAGGGCGCAGACACTCATACTACTGGTCCTTTTTGACAAGGAACATTTGTCAATGGGATAACTTTAGAGAGGATAAAGTAGAGGGCTTCCTGAAAAGAAAGACCACCATTACAAGTATTGTAGAGGGACGCAACAATTATAGTTTAGGGATTCTGGATTCATTTAATGGTTGGAAAGTTAGCCAAGCAGCCATAACAGGACGAACCCTTAGGAGGCTGCTCGTGGGAGATGAGGAGGCAGGCAGTGAATATAGGAGAGAGGAAATTTGCAGCACCCAAAGTTCTTTACCAACCACTGCAGTGATCTCACGAGAACTGGTGTGTCCAGCGCAACTTGGCTGCACAAGTTGCGGGTTTAAACCTCACACAACAGGGTTTTAGGAGTTCTACGGAATCCTTTGTAGGAATGAGAATTAGTCTCTCCACTGCCAAATAACGCTGCTTGCAGTGTAGTGAATTAGAATAGAACTCCTTTATGTTGTGATCTTATTGTTTTTTTACAAGACCGGAGGGTGGAGGGTGGATGGGGACCAAGAACTCACAGACCTGACCCTGCCACAGGCATGATAAGGGTATGATGATGACGATGATGATAGGATGATCTTAATATTTTATCCTAAAATAGAAATCGTAGATATTATTATAGCGGGACATTTACATTTGCGAAAACGTAAATTTTAACTACTGTATATAATTTCCGGAATTGGATATATCGAAACTCGGATATATCGAGGTATTTTTCACGGTCCCCTGATGTTCGATGTAACGGGATTCTACTGTATAAATTTTGGCAGGTAACTTCATGCTGTGTCAGTTTTAATATTGCATGGTGTCTGACCTATTGCACAATAACTATAATGCAATACGGAATCAGGCTCATGCCTAAACAGAGGTACTGGTGTACCCCAGGGTTTTTCTTCCTCCTCTGTGTTCTGCAGGTGACCCTGGTGCAATGCGATTCACAGTATTTTCAAATGATAGGTTGAAATTCCTAATAAGTCACAGATGGGTGGTTAATTGCTTTTCATTATTCGAAAAAGGATGGATGGGGTGCTCCTGTACCCCTGTGTAGCAACTGTGTAAAGTTTAAATGGCCATACACTATCCACTATATGGTGTAAACATCAGTGCAATAACTTGCTGGCAGTGCTCTCCAGATAGGTTTTTCAGACACTACTTGCAAACATTTTTACTAATCATGTAAACACTTGCACAAGTTACCACCAGAAGTACTTGCGCAAGTTGTTTGCTCATGTAAACTAAGCTTTTGTGGAGATACTGTTGAAAGAAAAGTTTCAAAGAGAAAGTATTCTTTAGCATTTAAATTGTTGGCAATTTCTGCAGCTGAGAATGATGGTAATCATCCTGTGGCTAAACCTCTACAGTTATCTGAATCAAGGGTAAAGATTTAGATGTTAAATGAACCATTGATTATTTTTCTCAATTTCATTTTGCCAATAAATTCAGCTTCGAGAGTGGCGTCAGCAAAAATCAAAATTAATGGAATGAACTTGTCCGGCTAAAAAGTTTCCATTTATAAATGGAACAACAACAAAAAAAAAAAACATTTAAAAACCGCGCGCTTTTTATTATAAAAAATACGGTATGCAGGAGTGGAGTGTAGTTGTTTGTTTGTTAGTGTTTTAGGGCCCTTCAACTTGAAGGCCATTAGAGTCCTGTCCACTGTGTAGTTCTGATACAGAAACAGCTCAGACACTACACTAATGCGACGATTGTTGGATACTAGCGGTACCCAGTTTTCCTAAGCAGCCACCCACGTCAGTACTAGCTGGGGTTGAGCTGCTTAACTTCAGTGATCAGACGAGAACCAGTGTGTCCAACACAATTCGCCACTCCCCAGGAGTGGAGGGAAGAACCAAGAGACGACTCTGCCATAAGCGGGATAAGGGCATAATTAGAAATGGCCATGTGATATATTGCCACAACTTATTGAAAAACAGTGAATTTTGCTAAAGAATTTCACTTTGAAATCATGAAGCTGTGATTGAGGAAATGCTTATGAATGGAGAGTTCATCCTGAGCACTGAAATGTCACTAAGGGAAATTTTAGGGGAATTTGCACCATATCCATCCATTTGTGCATCAGCAAGTAGAAAAACAGGAACATCTGCATTTTACCCATTAAAAATTAAGCTTATGTCCATTTTATCAAGGATTAGCCTGCAGAAAAAATGGTCACCATACCCAGGAGCCACATAGAGATCACTGTCATGCCCTGATTACAAACAGCATGAAGCAAGACATGCACAGCCATGAACGATGGCATGTTTACCATACAGGGTGTGCAGCAGTTGGAGGGATTAAAGGGAGTCAGTCACAACACCGTTTCACAGTGGTCGGAAATCTCAAAAAGCTGTTGTTGTTTAGTGTTTTAGGGCCCAGAATAACAATCACCATGATGGCGGTGTAAATGGCCATCCCACCATGATGACAATAAATAAGGACAAAAGCCCACAAAAACTAACAAAAATAAAAAGTCAACAGCCAAATAAAAAATGGGGAATAAAAACAGGTCAAAGCAAAAACAGACTTAAAGATAAAAGGGGCAAAGGCCTAAACAGACACAGATATAAAAAAGGCAAAAGCCATAAACATACATAAAATGAAAAAGGGCAAAAGCCAAAAACATACATAAAACGAAAAGGACAAAACCCAAAAACATATATAAAACAAAAACGGGCAAAACCCAAAAACATATATAAAACAAAAACGGGCAAAAGCCAAAACAATAATAGAAATAAAAAGGCCAACTCCAAAACAGACACAAAGATAAAAAGCAAAAGGGGGTCAGAGTTAAATTTTTTGAAAGAGGCCAGCCTATTTCACAAATACAAGCAAGCTCTCAACCCCTGGGGGTTATCTCCAAGTGAGGTCAAGAGGTGTGAACTGACTTCCAGTCGGCATCTCAGTTCACGGTATCTCTCATAGTGACTAAAGATGCGTGCCACCATGACAGGCTCCCTACAGCAGTCACACCACGGTTGATCCTCACCCCATAGTAGAGTTTCCAAATATTCAGCTTCATCAACTATTCGAATATCAAATAATAAAATTCAAATTAATCGAATATATGTTCGAATAGTTTGAATTGTGAGAGAACAATGTAAAAGCTCTATTCCATGGTTATTAAAATAGGTACAATAAGATATATAATAATAAAATGAATAAAATTATTGTAAAATCAATTTATTAAATTCATTTTACAATATTTTAATTTGAAAAATAAAAAAAAGCATTAAGTGTCTCAAACTATAACTATAATAAAGTTGAAAAGAATGTTTCATAAGGTAGTGGTTAGGCCTGCTATGCTATATGGAGCAGAGTGTTGGGCAGTGAGGAAGAGCCATGTAAAAATAGAATTCAAGAAGCTGAGATGCAAATGCTGTGGTCCATGAGTGGGATGTCAAGAGGTGATAAAATTAGGAACGAGTATATTATTAGTAGCTTGGGGATGGGGGGACAATGTGGTAAAATGAAGGAGAGTAGATTGAGGTGGTATGGACATGTAATGAGAAGAGGGGAGGAGGAGCTCGTTAGGTCTATTACAGGAAAGCAAGCGGTTGGAAGAACTCGGGGCAGGGGGAGACGTGGGAACAGCTTGCTCGTAACCATATGGTAGCGTGTGGGACTAGAACTTGCAGACCCGACCCTGCTACAGGCGGGATACAGGTATGATGATGATATCTATTGTGCATCACTTACCTGAAAAACTAGGATAACCCAATTTTAAAGTTCCTTGATATTTCAGTGATGGAGTACACTTGATGAAGTACACTTATTTTTTGTTGGTAGTCAAAGGATCCCCAAGTAGGTAGGTGGAAGTAAAAACTAAAATATCCCATATTTGTTGAGAACTTAATTTATACAAGCAGTTAGTGGATAGCCCCTAACCCTAACACATGCATGAACAAGTCAATAATATTTCTGGAAAATCTAGGTAAATAAGTTGTGCATCAAACCATCGACTGTACTAACTGCTGAATTTATCCTATAATGTCGACATTTGCAAAATGTTTAGCTACAAATGGCCCTAAAATTTTTCTGAATATTATTCAAATAATTTCTAAAATATTCGAATATCAAATACTTGCAAACAGGCCGAATATATCCGGATATCGAATATTCGATTATTCGGATTGGAAACTCCACCCCATAGTATGTAGGAGTGTGAGGAACGTGTGCCTGATTCGCAACACTCCTCCCTCCATGACTGGTGGCAAGAGGACACCCAGTGCACTGCAGTGTCCTTCAGTGTGCAGTTTGTTGGTGGTCTCCACAAACAACTGGGATCGCCATTGTTCATGGACAGCCCACTGCATCATTGGGAGAGCATCAGACGAGAGGACAGCAGTTGTGTCAGGTACATCTGGCAGGTGGGCCACCTGACGGGCATGGGCATCTGCCTTCTCATTGCCCATGATGCCAACATGCCCCAGGACACACATCCATCGACCCATCTGTGTAAACAAAAACATGGCCCTGATAGGTCAGAGAGGCGCCCAAACTCTTGTTGGTACACTGACCTACCAGTACCCGGCTTTTGGGAACGCTGTGAGCATCCAATGGTACTGGTACTTGGCTCTGGTACTGTCCAGCATGGCACAGAGGCCAGCAATACAGGCTGCACCCTTGGCAGAGTCACACCCAGGCCAGTGAGACAATTCATCCACCACATGCTAAATGGTGGGGGAACCCCTGGCCAGCGGTCAAATGGCTGTCACAGAGTGCGACTAAAATAGCTGGGTGTGTAGGGCGCTGCAGCTGACCTTTCACCCACAAAATTATTGTAGCTGCCAAGCACTGCTGCCACACAGTCAGTGGCGGTTCACAGGTGTCAGCATAAAGGCTGAGCACTGGTCTTGTGCATAGCAATTGGTAATGGATGTTTACCGGGCTGGGGCAGTATCCTGGGCCCTTGTTAGAGCTGCCCACAGCTCCTAAAGGGTAAACGGGTCGTTCTACCCCTCTGCAACACCACCAGAGAAGTTAATTGACAGGCGTTCTTCAGCTTCCTTTTGTTTAATGAAAGCTGCTGTGTAGAGCTGGGAACTGGAGATGGCTATAAATGTCCTTCCGGGCTCCTCATTCACCTTGCATGGCAGAAGTAAATGTCTCCCTTGCACAAGGAGACCAGAGCCACAGGATGGTAAGTACCTTCCCTGGATTTTTCTCAGCGTTTCCCAGACATTCTTCAATGGTGTGTGGCGGGTAAGCGAGGAGACGTACAAACTCCATGAGGAGCGATTGGCCTGCTGGATTACGTATCGTGCATACGCCCGGGCTCAGAGGTAGTTGACACGATTGGCATTAGTTGTATGTGCCTGGAAGATGCGAAAGCTGCCCCTGCAGACTGGGTTTCTGCCTTGGCTGCCCGTTTACCCTGGAAGCTGTGGCCAAAGTGAAGTATTGGAGACTATAGGTTGCAACCTAAGCCCTTGATGGCTGTGAGCCACCTTACCAGTGTGGAGTATGGGGTATGGGCTGTGAGCCACCTTACCAATGTGGAGTGTGGGGTATGGGTCTCCACACATGGCTAACCCAGGTAGGCGTTTTTTACGGGCACCTCAGTGAGGAGCCTACATCGACTAAGAACAAGTCAAAGTGTAATAGAGGCGTTGTCCAGTAAAGGACACAAGAAGGTCACCAACAATCACGATGATGGTTTCGTCCAGTCCATGACCAAAGTCATGGGCAATGACAATGGTGGTTTTGGCCAGTCAGGGGTACGAGAAAGTCACCCCTTTTAGTCGCCTTTTACGACATGCAGGTAGGCAGTGTGCCTATTCTACCACAGGCGCACACGGGGGCTCAAAAATTATTATTAGAATTATTATTAGAAAACCAATAAGTGATAAATGGAATTTTAGCAGTGAATACGATTTGTTTGAATATTAATAAATAAATATTATTTTGCTTAACATGAAAAATATGGTATTTAAACAAAAATTTTAAATCATTCTAAGAAATTTCATCAAATACATTATCTGAATTTTCATCAGACTCAGCAGATTAAGTTGGTATAACGGTTCCTGGTATAGGTAATAGTGTAATTTCATTGCATCCTCTGAGAAAGCTTTCATTTTCGTTGGTGTCCCCCCCGCCCTGGGTGCTTCGAACCACCTGCATTCCTGAAATGGACCTACTGAGCTCCTTCTCCTCTCTTCTCATTATGTGTCCACACCCCTTCAGCATCTTCCCCCTCATTTTGTTGGCGATGTTCACCACCCCCAGGCTACCTCTAATGTATAGTGCTCATTCCTAATTCCATCAGCTCTTGACACCCCAATCATGTACCTCAGAATTTGCATCTTGGCTACTTGCATTCTATTAATGTGGCTCTTTCTTTTGGCCAAACACTCTGATCCATATAGCAAAGCTGGCCTAACCACTGTCATGTAAAACTTACATGATTGTGGAATTATATGCATTTATAAGGTATTTCCTATTCAGATTGATAAAATTTCAATGCTTTATTGGTAACATAAATAATATGACATTTTTGCAGTTCATACTATATTTAACAAGCACAGTAAAAGGAGCAGGTTGGAGCAGACAATTGTTTCCCAATATTAATGCTAATACTGTAATGTAAAGGCCCCAATACCAGTATATATTTTAGCTCAATAGTGCATCACATTAACACATGGCTCAATTTTGCTCATATTAACACATGTTTTTTTAGCATTTATTTTGTACAGGAGATATTACAAAAATAAAGGGCAAAACTAAAGAATTAAAACGAAACAAACACACGAAAATACTCTATATACTTCCAGAAGTTACCTTCCTTTGGAATAATGTGAAATGATGAACTCAAAAAATCGTTGTTTAACGCTAAAGACAGAGTTGATTTTATGAAGTTTAGAGGGACACACATAGACCAAAAAAAGGTCTACTTTGAACTGTAATATCAGTCCTCGTATATGCAATATGTTATTTCTAACGGGAAATCTATTTTGGGGCAGGGCAGAGTAGGACGCACTGGTCAGGGAAACAGGGAGAGATGGTGGTGGAACGAGGAAGCAGAAGAAGCCATCAAACAAATGAAGGCTGCTTTCCAGAGATGGCGGGACCTAGGGGACCAGGAGTCTAAGACTCAGTACAGATGGACCAAGGCCTCAGTGAGGAGGATTATTGCCCTGGCCAAGCACCAGAAGTATGAGGCCCTCTATGAACAGATAGGGACAAAGGAAGGGGAGAGAGAAGTTTTCAAACTAGCCAAGGCACGTGATAGGGCAGCTAAGGATATACCCCGAGCCATAACAGTTAAAGATAGCAATGGTAGGGTCCTGCTGGACCCATCAGAGGTAAAGAGGAGGTGGGAAGAATACTGCCAAACCCATTTGAATGCAGCCAAGGAGGATGTGGACCACACCACATATCCTGCAGCTACAGGGGCAATGGACTGTGTAACAGAGGAGGAAGTGGCTTTGGCACTTAGGAAGATGAAAGGCCGAAAAGCTGTAGGCCCAGATGGAATCCCCATCACAGTATGGCAGAGCCTAGGGGAGACCGGATCTAAGTTGCTAGGGAAACTCTTCAACAGGATAGCTAGGGAAGATAGAATGCCATTGGAATGGGGTGAAAGTTGGATAGTACCACTCTTCAAGGGCAAAGGGGATGTCCAAGATTGTGGTAAGTATAGAGGCATAAAGCTGATGAGCCACTCCATGAAACTCTGGGAAAGAGTAATGGAATGTCGCCTCAGGGATAGAAACAGTGTCCGTGGAAATCAGTTTGGGTTTATGCCAGGTAGGTCCACAATGGAGCCAATCTTCATTATGAGGCAGATGACAGAGAAGTATACAGCAGCCAAGAAAGATCTCCATGCTGTCTTTATCGATCTGGAGAAGGCCTATGATAGTGTCCCATGGCAGGTATTACGGAAAAGGGGGGGGGGGTAGAAGAGGGGTTTGTCCAAATAGTCCAAGATATGTATGAAGGCTCCAACGCCAAGGTAAGGACACCCTGGGGGTATACCAGGGGCTTCCTGTGAATGTTGGGGTGCACCAAGGTTCCGCACTTAGCCCCTACCGTTTCATCCTGGTTATGGACGACCTGCTGAGGGGAGTAGGAGAATGGGCCCCTCAGTGCTTGGGATATGCTGATGATATCGGAAAAGTTGATAACAGGAGAGAACAACTAGAGAAGGGAATAGAAGACATCAGAGGATTGATAGAAAAGGGAAGGCTAAAGATAAATATGAAGAAGACAGAGTATTTAGCTTTCAATTGGGAAGGACAGGTAAATAATGGTGACGTCCGTTCAAGGGGTGAACTGGTGAAAAAAGGTGCTAGAGGTAAGGTACTTAGGATCTACTTTCCAAAGCAATGGGGAGAGAGATGCGGATGTGACCAATAGAATCAATGGGGGTGGCGGAAGTGGAGGCAGGCAAGCGGAGTCCTGTGTGATCAGAGAGTGTCAATAAAGTTGAAGGGAAAGTTCTACAGGGCAGCAGTTAGACCAGCTATGCTATATGGGTCAGAGTGCTGGGCAGTGAGGAAAAGCCACGTCAGCAGAATGCAAGTACAGTAAAACCCCACTATAACGAATTTGTAGGGGATTGCAATCACATTCGTTATAGCCAGGAATTCGTTACAACCAGGAAAGCTGTTTTTAACCCCAGATAGCTAACCAGTAGTCTGTGATACTACCCCAAATATCAAGAAATTGTGGTTTTGGTAGTTCTGCAAAACATTTGGTGTCTCATCTTTGTCTACCTTCGTATTTACCTCAATGAAACATTTCTGCATGTTTTTCTTACTATTTTAATGTCCGTTGATTTAGTTTTCTTACAGTTAGTATTCTCCCAGACTACTGGTTAGCTGTAATGACTGCTCTTAAGTAATGAAGGGCAGTCAATTCTTGGGGAGTGCAGGTTATTAGGTGTTGGAAACAGGAATTCATGTTGGAAGTAGATAGGCAAGTAGACTGGGATTTGGAAGAGACAGCTGATGCAGTGAAATGGGGTGACAGCTTCACCAGAAAAATTAGAAAATTTGGGGAAGCCATTTTAAGTGAGGCTAGAGTAGAAGGTACACTCCAGGGCAGGCAGACATAGTGGTGGAATAATGCAATAGAGGCAGCCACCAAAAAGTAAAAGGCTGCATTCCATAGGTGGATGGAGATAGGAGACTATGATTCTAAAATATGCTACAGGCAGACCAAGGCCACAGCTAGGAGGATCATTTCTTTGGTCATACACCAGTAGTATGAGGTCCTCTATGATAGAGACAAAGGGGGAATGAAGGAAGAATGTAGCCTGGCCAAGACCAGGGATGGGGCGATTAAAGATTTACCCTGAGCCATAACAGTGAAGGATAGAAAAGGTAGAGTCTTGTTTCATACTTCTGAGGTAATGGAGTGGGGAGAGTATTTCTCCAGTCTATCTAATTCCTGCATATGGTAATAGCAGGTTGAATGGGGGATCATGGGGGAGATAGGCAGGTGTGTAGGGCTAGAACCTGCATACCCGACCCTGCCACAGGCGGGATAAAAGTATGGTGGCGATGACGATGATGAGAAAATCAACGTTTCTAATATCATCAGCCATTTGTGCATTCTGCCCTAGTAAAATAAAAAGTATGACAAGGCATTTCTGTAAGTGGTGTTCAATTCAATATGTGGTGACCATTGAGTGGAAGTTCCTGTTAAATCCACAAATAAAAATTAATTATAAGGTCCATCATTCGTTATATCCAACCAAATTATCCAAACTTTTATAACTTTTCATCGTTATTACCAGGAAATTCGTTATATCCAATTCATTATATCCGATATTTTTAATATACAAACTCCTAACCTTTTGCCGGGACCTTGGAAACCATTCATAACATCCAGGAATTCGTTACATCCGAGATCGTTATAGCGGGGTTTTACTGTAGCTAAGATGCGAATGCTGCGGTACATGAGTGGTGTGCCGAGAGCTGATCGAATTAGGAATGAGTATGTCAGAGGTAGCCTGGGGGTGATGGACATTGCGAAAAAAATGAGGGAGAATAGGCTGAGGTGGTATGGACCTTGTTAGGGCTATGCCATGGATGCAGGTGGTCCGCAAAGATACGGCGGTGTGTGGGGTGGACGGGGACCTGGTGGGAGATAGATGAGAGTGGAGGGCCAGAACCCGTAGACCCGACCCTGCCATAGGCGGGATAAGGGTATGATGATGATGATTTATAACGGTAAGGTTTTATTCTAATTTACTACACTGTGAGCAGCCCTTTCTTTGGCCAATACAACAGTGGAGAGATTAACTCTCAACCCTACTTATGATAACCTAATACTCCTAAAACCCTAACCTATAATTCACATGCCACCCCTAACAAAATACTAGCAATGGTTGGTTTTCCTTGGATGAAGCCCTCCACCCTATCCTCACCAAGGCCATTCCATTGTCAAATGACCCCTGGCAAAAATGACCAGTAGTAGGAGTCTGTCTGTGCCCTAACCTCTTTCAGTTTATATGGATGATCCTTTCTCCCCTTATACTCAGCTGGGGACACACTTCCAGCCAAAGGTCCATTACATCCCAGCAGCAGCAGTCTTATAAAAAGGCTAATGCTGTGAGATATACGCCTCTGGCTTAATGTGTCCTACCCTAGTTCCCTAATCATGGCAGATACATTCTCCGTGTGAGAAAACTTATTAAGTACAATTCTTGCTGTCCTCCTTTGGATCCTTTCAACCTTCCAAGATAAGTCCTGAATGAAGGGGAACCAAATTGGACTGCCATACTCCAAAATTGGGCATACCATTGAAATATATGCTGTTTCCATTACCTCCTTTGTGCTATCCCGAAGGACCCTACTAATCAGACGAAGGAATTGACCAGCCCTCCCAATCACTTTACCAACGTTATGCTTCCAATTACCTTGACTATTTAAGATAATTTGAAGGTGTTTATGGGTTACAACCCTATAAACCCTAACTCCACCTGTGTGGTAATCAAAATCAAGTAGCTTTCTAGATCTGGATTTTGTGAGGAACCTACAATTCTTCAGGTTTTATGGCAATTCCCATTTTATGCACCAATTGTAAATCCTATCTAGATCCTGTTGAAATTGCACACATGATGATAACCCATCATCTAATACTGAAGCAGCACATGTGTCATCTGCAAATAGTTCAACGAAGGAATTAATATCAAGCCCCATGTCGTTCACATAGAGAATGTACAACAAAGGACCTAATACACTTCCCTGAGGGACCCCTGACATGACTGGTTTCCACTGAGATACACTTACCTTGAAAATGACCCTCTGATTTCTATCAAGCAGATAGGACCTTACCCATTGAACAACATTACTATGTATCCCTAAGTTGGACATATTTGAGACCAGCTAATCATGGGGCACCATGACAAAAGCCTGCTCAAAGACCAAGAATATAACACCAACCTGCTCTCTGCTATCTAAACGCCTTTGAATATGATCCATCAAGCAAGCCATTTGGGTGTCATATGACCTGCCTTTCCTAAACCCATGTTGGTTATTTCTAAGGATGCCCTTCCTTTCCAGATATCCCATTATAGAACACAATAAGATGTGCTCAAAAATCTTGGATACAGCACTTGGTAATGAAACTGGTCTATAGCACTTAGTGTCTGCTATGTCTCCGGACTTCAAAATGGGCACCACATTTGCCAGTTTCCATGATGCTGGAACAATGCTTGTGGCTAATGAGTTTTTAAAAATTACCACCAAGTAATAGCTAATAATCCCAGAATGCCACTGCAGAATAAATGGTGAAACACCATCAGGGCCCATGGCCTTATATATTGGTAATTTACTCAGTAGTTGCTCAATTCCCACCCCAGTGATAATAACCTGTTCCATTCCTCCTGGCAAATCCCTATCAAATTCTGGCTGGGAGTTATTTCTACTGCCTGAAAGCATTTTGCAAATGTGTCATTAACACGTTGGCAATCATAAGACTATCCTTGACTAAATTTCCTGACCCATCCTTAACCACTGTATCCCTTTCACCCTCCTTCCTACACCTCTTAATATATCCCCTATAATATACCCACCTCTTAATATATCACCTATCTCCCAAAATGTTCTCATGAAAGTTCTTGTAAGCTTCCTTCATGAACCCTTTAACCATTATGCGGGCCCCCCTTACAGACCACCTCACTACTGACATCCCTCCCTCGCCTAAGTGCATTCCTAGCCTTTTGCTGGTTTTGCAAAGCTACCTTCAACTCTTTAGAATACCATTCTGGAACAGAGTTTTTCCTTATAATCTTGGTGGGGACAGCTAGTTGTGTACCCTCTTCTAAGAGGGCTAGGAATCTATTCCAAGATTCCTCAACACCACAGGTATTAGCAGTGGTGAAAAAATCATTTAATTCATATTCCAGATATGACTTAAAGTACTCCCAATTGGTCTTATTATATTGGTATGCCACCCTGCTTCCTGCCACCTGTCTAGGTAACCTTTCCACTATCTCCACCCTAACCACTGCATGATGACTAATTCCCTTAATACACTTTACATTATTTATAGAGTTGGGCACATTCGTGAATACTAAATCTAAAATTCCCCCTTTCTCATGTGTAGGAATGGTCACAACCTGTTCCAATCCATTACAGTACAGTTGATCGAAAAAGAGATTTAGAGCCCCTGATAACCTTGACTTTATATTAGGCTGTATACTATCCCAATCCAACCTGGGTAAATTGAAGTCTCCACCAAGAATTATCATTGGGACCTTTCTCCGTTGATGAAGAAGCTCCAACGATTGTGATAGTCTGATCAGTGGTTGTGGATCATCACCAGGAGGATGATAGAACCCAACAATGTAAATCTCCCACCACAAGAGTCAGCAACACGACAACATAGCATTTCACAATCTTCCTCATAACTCAATTCCCTAGAGGTTTCCAGGGATTTATCTATGCCATAAAGACTCCACCCCCCTCTACCTGTTTCCCTATCATTTCTGTAAACTATATACTTATCTGCAAAAAGCTCTGCTGATTTAACGTCTCCCCTCAACCAGAATTCAGTGCCAATTATGATATCCACATCTGATGTAGCAGCCAAGGCATTGAACTGAACCACTTTATTTACTATGCTTCTGCAGTTAACCACAAGCTAAGTCAATGGGTTAGTTACTGCTGGAAGCCCACCTACCCCTTCCCTATTAATGCCTAGTAGCCCTTTCCTATGAGAATTGTGTTTTAGCCTGGCATGAGATGACCTGGTACCTCTCCTAAAAAATCAACAATAAACTCAAAGCAGCCCTTGCATTGAAATGAAATCTATCCATAGCAAACCTCTGTTGGAGATCTGAGAGACATGCACTATAATCAAGTAGTTTTGCCCAATAGCTCTACCTTCAGAAAATCATTTATCCATTTGGCCTTAGCTGTAGTTAGTCTTTCTTTATCCATTCCCTCAATAATAGGACACACCATAACTCTAGCCTTAGGTCTGAATCTCCTAACATCTTTGGCTATATCAATAATTCCCTGAAGAACTTCAATAGCAGGTTTATCTTGGGTTATGTCGTTGGACCCTATCTGTAACACTGTCATACAATCTTCCCTTTCCCCTTTCATTATACTGCCAATCCTATTCCTTATGTCCACTAATCTTGCATTAGGGAGGAATGCAATACTAACGCATGCTCGCTCTTCCATTAACACCCCTTGTCTATCTGGACATCCCATTTTTTAAAAAACCCCAAATTTAAATTTCATTTTTGGGTTTTTGGACACGTTTTTGCCATTTGGGACCACTGTGCGTTTCTGTGATTTAAGCTGCAGATGAGTTCCAGTCCCTTAACCCTCAAGTGGGCGCATCAAAGACATTTACACCAGCGGGCGCACTGTGAATTTTGTTCACCATTTTATATATAGCATGTTTTACCTCCATTCACCCAACAGAACTGCTTTAAAATGACTTTTTTTGGTACATAAATGTTTGACAAATATTGAAATGGCATTAATATGTGAAAATTATGTGAAATATATGATGTACAGAACAGAATTATTGATGCTGAAAAATGCAACTTTTGGACTACCCTGATTGTTCTTCGCCACATGCAATGGTGAACTCCATTCACAATCTACAACAAGATTGATTTTGAACCCCAAAAACAAAAAGATGGCTGAAGGTAGAAACTTGAAATTAAGCTGAGACCTAGAAAATGAATCTAATTAAAGGTACCTAGAAGGGCACTAGATTTGGTCCGGGTTTAATAGGTTTATTTTTTGAAATTTTGTGCATGGTGCGCTAAGTTCACTGGTGTGCCCACTCAAGAGTTAAAGGCCCGACACACACACGATCAGTATGGTGTGTGGACATCGATGTGTTCAGCTTGGTGCGAAGGAATGATTTACCCATACATGATCCGTTGGGTGTGTCATGTACTTATGTTCCATTTCGTTAAACGTCATGTGACGTAATTTGATTGTCCATATCAACCAGTAATTCTACCGTTACCATGGTGCAATTTTTTTAAAGAGGACGTTTATCCATGTTTGGGCATGCACAGAACAAAAAGTGTGAAGAACTGATGTGAGCAACCCCACACACGCTCACTTTAACTGACGTCAGTCCGAACTGACACACCGATGTGATAAAATTTCTTCACACCGTCAGTTAAAATTTTTGGTGTGAGCAAAAACTTTTTTTGCACACACACGTCAGTTTGGTGTGTGGAAACCGAACTGGCACACCAAACTGATTATGTGTGGGGGCCTTAATACAGAGCAGTGAGCTCTGCAGTCGAGACAATGGCGACACCTGGAAGGGAATTTCAAAGGTCAAATTGAATTAAAGATTATTAGTCACATACCCATGAAGAATAACGGCATGGTATGGTAACATCAGTTTGTGCTCCTTTGTCCTCGTTTTTATCACAAGGTTTCCAGAAATGTGACTACTATCAGTAACTTTACTTGCTAGGTAACAGACAATCATAAAAATAAATTCATTTTACCAATTATCAATTGCACCTCTACGGTAACAAAAATACTTACGATGCAGGGTAACAGTAGCAACCACTGTGGGACAGGCTGTATCTGGTTGAAGTTTAATTGGATGGAAATCTAACGTAACTGCCTGATTTGGCGGATTCATGTCGATAGACTTTAACAGAAATTACAACGAATATCAAAGAAAATTTCAAACCATTTTGAACACATAGTCTGAAAGTAAAAATAGAAGCAATAAGTTGTTAAACTTACACTAATGTAGATTTGTTTTACTTTGTGATTCAGGAGATTTAATGATAATATCTTTGGAGCATCCTTCTCATACACTACACCAAAATCTAACGAATCCGTCATTGAATAAATTCCTGGAGCTAATAGAGAAACAAAAAATGACACCATCGAAAACGTGAATTAAATGAATAAATGACGTGCGTTTCCCCAATGTCATTCCCTTTTCGTGTCCACTAAGGTTTATACAAAAGCCGAAATTTTATTACAAAATCCGGTTTTCAAAACCGACAAACCCTAGTGTTCACCATTATCAAAAATAGGCTTAAATTAGTGACGCATCCGTTAGTTCCGTGAAGTAGACGTTTCAGTGATTGAATTGCAGAGTTCTCCACTTCTTTGATGTTCTTATTTTTTGAACGTCAGGAAGAATGCACTCACTCTTCCTATAGAACTGAGAGCATGCATCCTGGGTAACGTCAGTGTTCTGATTTTTGTCTAATTACTTATCGCCAAAAATTAAAATTTAGCGCATTTCTGCGTAAATTCTACTGTATGTATTTTCGAATAATTCAAACAATCCACACTTTTGAGATAACAGTAATTTTCAATTTTAAAGAGAGACTTCTGTGTTGTAAGTCTGGTAAAACAGATGTGCTGTTACTCCGCTCCTCTGGAAATCGGATTTTACTCGCTTTAACAGTAGTTAATTTGTGGATTTAATTTTATTAAATAGTTTGGGAAGTTATCTCAAGTCATCCAACTTTTCAAATTAAAAAAAAGAAGATTTTACACCACATCACCGTTATAAAATACAATGAACTTCTGAACACGATAGGATAACTCAAGGATATGTATTTATCACTCTTTCACTTCATGATTACCAAATTTTCACTTCTGTTTAATGATTTTGAGTAGCCATTCTACAGAATGTATCGTTTTTTTGAAATAAGGACAGTCTAGACAAAAAATCGGTGTGGTGAACGAATTACGAAAAGTTCGTACTATTGAATAAGTATAATGTAATTTGTGATATCCGACTACAGATACAGCATGTGGACATCCTAACCCTTTCGTCATATCTGCAGGGTCGGTTACCCACCTGTGCCAGAGAAACTGGGAACACTAAGGTGCGTTGCAAAAAGAAACAACCTCCAAATAAATCCAACAAAACTGAAAACAAACCACACTAAATAAAAGTGATTTAATATGAAATGCAATTGACATAGTTTATTTGTATGAAATATTGTTGGAGCCAAAGATCAGTGCTTGTTAAACAGAAAGTACACTAAATTTGAAAAAAAAAATCAACTGCTGCAAAATGATACAAACACCTAAGCCTAACTGCAAATGCCTTTACATGACAACTGTGAACACATGACCAACAAGTTTCATTCTGACAGAACTAACTTACATGTTATTTTAATGCACATTTGCCTGCAGTTTAACTAACAATGATGGGAAGAAAAAAAACTTTGAGTGCTTTTCAGAAAGGCAAAATTTGTGTTTTACATGAGGACGATTTGTCACCCAGAGCTAATGGAAGAAACATTGGACAAAGCCCTTATAATATAAACAGCCATTTGAAATTCAGAAATGAGTCATCATTATCAAACCCTTATCCAGCCTGAAGCTGGGTTGGGTGCGGGTTCTAATCCTCCATTCCCGCCTATCCCCCACGAGGTTCCCCTCCACCCCACACGCCTCCATGTCCCTTTGCATCACCTGCTCCCACGTCCGTTTTGGTCTTCCCCTACTCCTGGTGCCCCCAGTTAGCCACAGTCCCATAATGAACCTAGTAAGTTCCTCCTCTCCCCTCCTCATCACATGCTCATACCACATCAACCGATTCTCTCTAATCTTTTCCGCGATGTCTCCCACAACCAAGTTACCATCGTTTCAGATTTACGAGCTTGAGACACCCCACTCATGTAGCGCAGCATTCGCATCTCGGCGACTTCCACTTGCCAGATGCGTACCTAGGCTTGGTGTCACCCCCACCCCTGACCCCCCCACATAAACACTTTAGGCACGTTTTCGCGATTGACCAGGTCAATTGTGGTTTGACCACAATCTGATCTTTGGTCTGACAAAAACAATTGACCAAAAGGGGTCGCAAAAACGCTGTGGTTTGAAAATTTGGGACCCATGACAATGTGATACAACATAGCTCTCCACTTATGGGTAACAGAAAAGGTGATAGCAGTTTAATACAAATACTTGAGCAATTGGCAATGTAAAAATGGAACCCATAGTTTCGTTTTTTATGAGGCATATTCAGTTAGAAGAAGAAGAAGAAATAATTTTCAGTAATTTAGCAAGAATGAACAGTAGTATAGTAGTGCCTGTGACATTTATTATTTTGAGACAAAGGCAGGTGCACATAAGACCACAACTTTATAGTGAATTGTAGATTGAACGCTACTGTGCTATAGACTTTCACAGTCATTTCAGAATGACAAAAGAGTGTTTCAACAGCCTAGTAAAACCTTTAGCAGAGGATGGCAGATTACTTCACTGTTACACTGGTGGGAGCGAACCAATTCGTTTAGAAAAACGAATTCAAATTGCAATCTGGTACTTGGCACATGAAGGGTCTATGTGGACAATTGGAGATCGCTTTGGAGTGACAAAATCCACAGTATATTCCATTGTAAAGGAGTTTTGTAAGGTATGCAAATCTGAGGTTTTTGAATATCAATTAAATAGCCTGAGTCATTGTATATTAAAGCAGTTTGGCCCATGTAGGTCATGAATAGCATGCATAAGCATTTCATCCAGTGGCCAAAACAACAACATTGTGATGCAATAGCCACAATGTTCAAGGAAAGAGGTGGTATACCAGGTAAACCTTAATGTGATTCTTGATTCCTCATAATGATGCAGTTCTAAAATATTTTGATAATTTGTTACAGGAGTTATAGGTGCTATTGATTGCACTCATGTTGAGCTGAAGGTTCTCAAAGTTCACCAAGAAAGCTACATTGATAGAACTCTAAGGCATTCCATGGTGCTTCAGGGTGTATGTACTGCTGACAGAATATTCACCAATGTTAGTGTTGGACATCCTGGAAGAAGACATGATGCCAGGATACTTACTAATTCATGGCTATATAAAATGGTGATAACAATGGGGCCTGAAAAGCTATTCTATGGCAATTACCACCTAGTAGGAGATTCAGCTTATCCTTGTCGGGATTGGCTACTGGTGCCATATAAAGATTATAGGTCAACGAATAGAGAGAAAAGAAATTTTAATTTCAAATTAAGTCAAACCAGAGTTGTAATAGAAAATGTTTTTGGTTTGCTTAAGGGGAGGTGGAGAAGACTGCAGTATTTAGATGTTGGCAATATTGTAAATGCCCCAAAAATCATAATGACATGTTGTGTTTTGCACAACTTGTGTTTGATTAATAAAGTGCCAGATATGGATGAAGACCTCCCTGATAATTCTCCTTATGATAATGATGTTTTGACAGTTACTGAACTATCTGGTGATCGACCAGGTCTAACTAAAAGACAGACCATAATGGAAAATCTATAATTGTGTTATGTTAATAAATCATTCTAACAAGACAATGGCAGATTATATTTGTGATTACTTCTTTAATTAATTACATAAATCATTGGCAAACAAACAAGGTAAACAAAATACTATGATGATGATGATGGATGCCTCTTCCGTTTTCTTTTGGGTTTACTCATGGAAGTCAAGTATTGCTTGAAAGCAGCATTCAAGTCCTTCTTTTCTTCTAAATTTTCTTTTAGCAGGCAATAAAGGGATTCAAACCTTTTCTCCTCCACCTCCATAAATGCCTTTAATGTTGTTAGGACATCATCAGCTGCTTTCCTTGGCCTACTACTTATTTTTGGCTGTATTGGGGATGGAGTCTGACTCCTCACTGTTTCCTGATGACTGGTGCTTGGAGTGTTGCCTTTAGGAGACATTAGAGGAAGTACTGCTTCTTGTAAGTTGTCTGGTGGAGGACTAACTGCACTACATGTTTCTCCACCACCACTGTCTATGAGCAGAGGAGGATTTATGTGGTGCTTCTGGTCAAGGATGCTGTGCAGCTTCTCAAAGAAGGGGGAGGCTTTTTATTTTCCTTTCCAGTTGTAGAGGAATGACTTATGAAAGCCTTATAGGTTCTTTCTAAATTCCTCCACTTCTGGTGGCATTTCAGCCCAGCAGATTTAACATTTACTGCTATCATGTGACCAGAAGCCATTAATTGAATTGCCACATCCTCCCACACTTTTGTCTTGTTGGTCTTTTTGTCCTTTAGTGCCATAGAGGTTTTGCTAGATGATAGCACATCAAGCAGTTCCTCTGTGGCCTGTGAATCCTCTTCAGTCTGGACCTTCCTTGTCCAAATAAATGCTATAACACAATAACAGTACATTATTATATAACATCACTGTTTAATTTTAAAAATGGCAACAACAAACAACTTTACCGTGTTTTAAATCAGGTTTGGAGCAGCATGATGCTGTTGTAACAGGAATTGCACCATCATTGGAAACTAAACACAAATAAGCACATAAATAAAGCAATATTGAAATTATTTCAAAAATGAATTAAACTAAAAAATGAATTCCCTGAACATAAAAACGAATGCCCTGAACATAAAAGTGAGTGCCCTAAGCTGAAAAGTGAGTGCCCTAAGCTGGAAAATGAGTGCCCTAAGCTGGAAAATGAGTGCCCTAAGCTTGAAAATGAGTGCCCTAAGCTTGAAAATGAGTGCCCTGAACTGCTAAACGAATGTCCTGAGCGCCAAAACGCATTCCCTGAACTTCTAAATGAATGTCCTGAGCGTCAAAACTAATTTCTTGAACTTTAAAAAACAAATTAAAATAAAAAAAAAAATCCACTAAATTTATTCACTAAAGAAATTCCCTAACATTAAAGAAAGTATTCCACTAAACTAATAAAAAATAAAATAAAGAAAAACGGAATTCCCTAAGCTAAAAAAAATGAATACTTAAATTACTTACCTTGAGAATTTAAATCCACTAAAAGTGGTTGGAGAACACCGCCATTTTCCATCTTCCTCAGACCAAAGTGAATGACCACGATTTTATTTTGGTTATGTTGGTCACCCTTTGGTCTGACCAAAGTTGACCAAAGCGACGGACCAAATCGGTTTTTGCAACGCCAAAACGCATTGTTTTTAAAACAATGAGACCAAAGTCGACTTGGTCAATCGCAAAAACGCGCCTTTTATTATTCAATGTGCTCCACCTGCATCACAAAAATTTCAAATGTTTTTAGATTAATGTTTCAGGCACCACCGGCGGCCATCCGGGGTGTGCAAGCAGGCCCTGGGCTGCTGTCATCAGCAGTCGGCAAAGTCACAGGGGTTGGGACTTTGGTCCCTGTGACAGATGGTGCACCAAGCATTCAAGCATCCCCCCACAGCAAGCAGCGATAACATTCCTGTAGGATCTGGATGCCTGGCTGGTGTGACCCCAGTCAGAGAATGTTCAGACAGCATAAGGAACGTCAAATGTAGGGACACTTACTGAAAAACCAGGGGAATTATTAAATATCCTAAAGTGAAGGAGGATTCAGATAGCTTTCCTCCAGGAAACTAGGTGGAAGGGGAATAGATCAAGGGCCTTTGGTGAGGGATACAAGGAGAGCAGGCGATCAGGTGACAGAAACTACCCACCAAAACGGAGGGATTTACCCACAAAGAGCACAGGGAGGTAGACTGGTATTGGGAAGAGATAGTGGATGCAATGTGGGACAGGGTTGCCAGAAAAATTAGAACCTGTAGGAAAGCCATTTTAGGGCAGGGTCAAGTAGGAGCCACAGTCCAGAGAAAGAAGCATACATGGTGGTGGAATGGGAAGGTAGAAGCAGCCATCAAGCAAAAGAAGGCTGTTTTCCACAGTTGGTAGGAGACAGGGGACCAGGAATCTAAGATTCAATATAAGCAAGCTAAGACCAACACTAGTAGGATCGTCCTGGCCAAGCACCAGAAGTATGAGGCACTCTATGAGCAGTTATGGACAAGGGAATGGGAGATTTTCAAACTGACCAAGGCTAGAAATACAGCAGCTAAAGATATACCCCAGCCTATAACAGTGAAGGATAGCAGAGGTAGGGTCCTACTCTCCCTGATGGAGGCAAAGAGGATGTGGGAAGAGTACTTCAATAACCTCTTGAATGCTGCAGGGGGAGATAGGATCTTGCCACCTATCCTGATGTGGCAGGGGATGATGAACTGTGTAACAAGGGCGCTTAGGAAAATGAAAGGTTGAAAAGCTGTAGGCCCAAATGGAACACCCACTTCAAGTGTGGCATAGCCTATGGAGGACAGGTATCAGGTGGCTAGGGAAACTTCTCAGGAGGATAGCCAGCAGAGATAGAATGCAATTGGCATGGCGTGAGAGTTGGATAGTACCACTCTTCAAGGGCAAAGGGGTGTCAAAGAATTTGGTAACTATAGAGGTATAAGTCTGGTGAAACGAATGAATACCAGGCTACTGTAGCTACAGTGGTTTGGCAAAGAGTATCACCACTCCACCTCATCAGTGCGTATGCCCCCCACGAGGGTCTTGATGAACCCACCAAGGAGGGTCCCTGGACAGACTCCAATGATTTGATACAATCATTAGAGGCTGAGGTTGGGCAGTGTAAAGGGAATGAGCGCTTATTTTTGGCAGGGACTCTAATGGGGACGGGGGTATGGAACAGTCAGCAGAGAAGGGCAGTGAATTCTTGACACAACACAAGCACATGGCTTTGCATTGGCAAATAAGTGGTTTAAGAAGACAGACAAGCACCTTATGACTTTCCAGTCGTTCCAAGGGATGTCACAGATTTCTTTTTGGTTACAGGGCAGCATAGAGCAGAGGTCCATGAGCACTCCCCAGTGAAAATTTCCAAAAAGAATGTGGTCATATGCTACTCATGTTAAAAATCCTAGTGAAAGTGGCAGGCAAGGCACATTGTGGGAAAGAAGGGAAGGTAATCAGGTAGTGGAAATTGCCCAACAAAATGGAGATTGGGATAGGGGATAGGGACAGCTGATGCCATATGGGAAGTGAAGCCAGAAAAATTAGAACTTGTGGAAGAGCCATTTTAGAGCAGGATAGAGTGGAGCAGTCAGACGTGCTGGTGGGATGGTGAGGTAGAAGCAGCCATCAAGAAAAGAAGGCTGCTTTCAACAGATGGATGGATAGAAAACGAGGATTTTCAAATAACTATATTGGCTGGTCAAGTTCACAGCAAGGAGCATCATTGCAGAGGCCAAACACCAGAAAAAAATGAGGCCCTCTATGATCAGTTAGAGACCAAGGAAGATCAGGAAAAAGGCTCTAACCATAGATTACTAATGGGTAGTCATTTTGACTACCCAATTCAACAATTTCCAAGCTTAGGATGTTCATGAAATTTTAATACTTTCATATAATTATAACTTAAGACCATCCATGCAGTATACTTCTGCAAAAATTAGAGCCAATATATATCGTATTTAATCTAATAAACGGCGCGCAGTTAATTATTTTTTTTAGCGTCGTTTATTGGAGGGCGCTGTTTATTATTTTTTTCCATTTATAAATGGAAACTTTTCAGCCGGACAAGTTGATTCCATTAATTTTGATTTTTGCTGACGTCACTCTCGAATCTGAATTTATTGGGAAAATTAAATTGAGAAAAATAATCAATGATTCATTTAAAATTTAAATCCTTACCCTGGACTCAGATAACTGTAGAGGTTTAGGCCACAGGACGATTAAAAATGATTCTCAGCTGCAGAAATTGCCAACAATTTCATTAAATGCTAAAGAATAATTTCTCTTTGAAACTTTTCTTTCAACAATAACAATATATGCACTAAAGCTTAGTTTACATGAGCAAACAACTTGCATAAGTACTTCTGCTGGTAACTTGTGCAAGCGTTTACACGAGTAGCAAAAATGTGTGCAAGTAGTGTCTGAAGAAAACTATCTGGAGTGCACATGCTTACACTGATGTTTACACCATATAGTGGATAGTGCGACTGCTTGCTTGCAATGCTCAGAAACATAAAAAAATATCATTATGGCTATTTAAACTTTACACAGTTGCTACACAGGGGTACAGGAGTACCCCATCCATCTTTATTCGAATAATGAAAGCAATTAACCACCCATTTCTGACTTATTAGGAAGTTGAACCTATCATGGGAAAATACTGTGAAATGTATTGCACCAGGGTCACCCACAGAACAGAGGAGGGAGAAAAACTCTGGGGTACACCAGTATCTCTGTTCAGGTATGGGCCTGATTCCTTATTGCATTATAGTTATTGTGTAATATGTCAGACACCATACCATATTAAAACTGACACAGCATGATTTACCTGCCAAAATTTATACTTTGGTTGTAAAATGTGGTGTAGGCCGGTGTCACGCGTCAAAGTGTCCGGCCAGACACTTTGATGCAATGTTTGAGTACCTCAAAGTGTCCACCTTTTAGATACGAATGCTGTTGCCCGAATTAGTCCCTTTTCTGCATAGCACATATGCACTGCAGAGAAGATATACAACTTGAATCAAGGCGTAATTTATATCAAATGTTAACTTACCAGTGGCGTAGCCAGGATTTTCTGAAGGGGGGGGGATATGACTGTGGATATCATGAACCAGAATTTTCTGAGGGGGGGGGATATGACTCGATAGGCTGTATACCTCTTCGTTATATTCGAGGCCCAAGGGGGGGGGTTAACCCCCCTAAACCCCCAACCCCCCCCCTTGGCTACGCCACTGTAACTTACCATCTCGTAGATCAGTGGTTCTCAATCCTTTTGAAGCCAGGGAACGCTACACTGTGACATTTTACTTGCACGGAACATTTAGAATTCAACATAAACTTTAAGTCAGCTTGTACACTTTCTACACTTGGTACTTACTACCACTTCATGTAACAATAAAACGAACAACTATGTCGTTTGCTGATTACAATCCCATCCAAAAGTTATTTTAAATTGTACCGATTTTTTTCCAACGCCTTTATTTCTGCATTTAATTTGTTTGCAGAACACGCATTGAGAATTACTGTCGTAGATGATGCAATGCTCTTCCATTTTTGGTGTACGCTTTCCATTTTACCTGGTTATTAACATTACCTAGCGATTGAGGTGAAAGAGGAAGGTGATGAATTGTCTTTGGTATATATCATTACAATGATCTCTATTTTCGGTCCCCCGCCCTTCTCCCCGCGAACAAGATACATATCGATTCTGTGAATGATTTCGTGCAGCCACGAATATTCCATTTGTAGAAATCTCATTTTTCTAGACACAGAAAAATCTCAGTTCTGCTTTCCTTCTGCCTGGCCTCAACGTCACCACACTCAAGTTGCAATTCTGTCATTACAACAATATGGTTTATTCATAAAAATACTTGTTTTGGCAACAATTTTGCCCTAAAACACCAACGAACCAAAAAAACCTAATCTGGTAAAATGGAAAACGGCCAGGACACTTTGAGGTATGTGCTTAATTACCTCACAGTGTCCGCCGGACACATTGAGGCACCACGTGTGACACCGGCATCCCCCCACAAACAACCAGCCAATATTCCTGTGGGTTCCAGACATAGCATGTTCAATGGACCCATGGACCCAACCCTGCCACAGGATGGAGAAGGGTGTGATGATGACGCCAGTACCCCTGTGTAGCATTAAAGGGTTAGTCATTAAAAAATTCAAGTTAACTTGCAGGATGACTTCCAGACAGTTTTGAAATAAACGGCACGTCGTTTATTAGAGGGCGCTGTGAATTAGAATAAATACAGGTATATTTTTTTAGAGATTCATAGCAACCACGTTTGCAGAATATGCATGAAGTTTTACCCCTAGATAACTTAAAAAAATCATGGTTAATGGGTTCTACATTTTGAATTGGCCTGAAACTTTCAGTAAATACCTATTTTTTTTTACTGAAGATTGTCCAATCAATAAGCCCAGACATAAGCGGGATAAGAGTATCATGATGAAATGAATGTGATATATTGTTACAATTTATTGAAAAACAATGAATTTTGCTAAAGAATTATGCTTTCAAAACAAGATGCTGTGGTTGAGAAAATGCTTATGAATGGAGAGTTTATCCTGACCACTGAAAATGTCACTAATGGAAATTTTAAGGGAATTTGCAGCATAGACATCCATTTGTGCATCAGCAAGTATAAAAACAAGAACATGTGCATTTTACCCATCAAAAGTTAAGCTTATGACCAGGTATTAATGCAACTGGTGTTTGAGGCTTATGTGTTGCGACCAGCAAAGAGAAAGATGTTTGGAATGTGTAAATCAATAAAATTGTTGTTAACATTAATTCTACAAACACGTATCAATGTAGTAGACTCGTCAAATCCATTAATTTGACATTGAATTTCGTAGTATCTTAAGAGTACCGTTTAGTAACCATGCAACTCCAAAGCAAGCATTAATAATCTAGGGTTAAACTAGCCAAGACTAGAGAAAAGGCAGCCAAAGTAATACCCCATGGTGTAGTAGTCAAGGATAGGAGAGGGGGAAGTCCTGTATGCCGTGGGGGGTGGATGAGGACCTTGCCATCTATCCCGTATCAGCAGTGGCTGTGGACAGTGTAACAGGAGGAGATAGCCAAGGCACTTAGGAAGATGTAAGGTCGACAAGCCATAGGCCTAGACAGAATCCCGATTGACGTGTGGCATATCCTAGGCCCTAGACCAGTGGTTCTCAAGGCATGTTCCATGGAACACTGGTGTTCTGTGAAACCACTTCAAGTGCACCGCAAAAAAATTTAATGAACACATAAAGGTATTTGAAAAAAATCGATACAATTTAAAATACTGTTTGGATGGGATTGTAATCAGCAAAGGCAAATGACAGTTGTTCGTTTTATAGTAATATAAAGTGGTAGTAAGAACCAAGGTAGTAGGGAGGTATTGCGAAAAACGGGGGGCTGCGGAAGAAGGGTTTATTCGAATAGTCCAGGATATGTATGATGGCTGCATAGCCAGGGTAAGAACACCTTGGGGGAATACTGCGGGTTTCCCGTAAGGGTTAGGGTGCACCAAAGTTCAGCACTTAGCCTATACCTTTTCATTTGTTGTTGTTTGTTAGTTTGTTGTTGTTTGTTTGAGTTTAAGGTCCCGTCAACTACAAGGTCATTAGAGACCCTACCTTTTCATCCTGGTATTGGACGAACTGCTGATGGAAGTATGAGAACAGCCCCCCCAGTGCTTGGCATTTGCCAAAGATATTGAAAAACTTGGTGACTGCAGAGAACAGATAGAGAATGGACTAAACGATATTAGAGGAGTGATAGAAAAGGGAGGGCTAACGATAAACATGAAGACAGAGTATTTAGCTTTCAATTGGGAAGGACGATAAAATAACGGTGACGTACGGCAAGAGGTAAAGTACTTATGATCAACGTTTCAAAGCAATGGAGAGATACTCTGATGTGGGAGGGGATGGCTGAAGTGGCGACAGGCAAGCAGAGTCCTGCGTGATAGGAGGAACCCAATCTAGTTGAAAGGGAAATTCTACAGGACAGTGGCTAGGCCAGATATGCCATATGGATCAGAGTACTGGGCAGTGAGGAAGAGCCACGTAAATAGAATGCAAATAGCTGAGATGTAAATGCTGTGGCACATGTGTGGCGTGTCGAGAGGTGATAGAATTAGGAATGAGCATATTAGAGGTAGCCTGGGATGGTGGACATCACATAAAAAATGAGGGAGAATAGGCTGCAGTTGTATGGACACGTCATGCGAACAGGGGAAGAGGAGCTCATCAGGTGAATTCTAGGAATGCAGGTGGTCATAACACCAGGGGCAGGGGAGACCAAAGCAGACGTGAGAACAGATTGTCTGTAAGGATACGGACAGTGTGTGGGGTGGACGGGCACCTGGGCGAGAGATAGATGGGAGTGGAGGGCTAGAACCCACGGACCCGACTCTGCCACAGGCGGGATAAGGTTATGATGATGATGTGGTAAGTACCAAGTGTAGAAAGTGTTCAACCTGCTCTAAAGTTTATGTTGAAGTTTAAGTGTTCCGTGTAGTAAAATGCCACAGCTTAGTGTTCCCTGACTTCAAAAAGATTCAGAACCACTGCCCTAGACTTTGAGGGCTACCTGGGGCTTCACAGTGAAGATTGGGGCAAACAAGGTTCAACACTAAGTCCAATGTTTTCATTCCGGTTATGTTTGAGCTGCTGACGGGAGTAGGGGAATTGCCATCGACACCTGACTCTGCCTCAGTGCATGGCATTTTTTAATTTATTTTTATTTATTTTCTTTTACATGAAGGGTTGGGGAAAAGGCCAAGCATCCATAACAGGCTATGAGCCCAGCAGAGGTTGCTCACGGGTGTGGGTTGGGGAATTTCAGGATGGGACCAGGGTTATTATTTTAAGTGCCACTGGCATCAATGCAAGATGGCATAGAAATAGCGGAATGTAGGATTGAATGTTGAAATAGGAAGTTTGAATTGGAAAAATGAATGGAGACCTAGGGGTAAATAGAGGGTTCTCTAGTGCAAAGGAATGGAGAGCAGATCAGATCCATTAGATCCAACTGATCAGATCTATAACAGGTCTACTAAATGGCAGAAAATCATAGTAGGCTAATAAAACATTGCGGCAAAATTGGGCAAAATGGAAGTCCAACAAGTAAGTAATAGTGGAATGATCAGCAGGAACAGCAAGTCTTCAATAGACTTCACTTATGAGCTTCCAAATCAGCAATGAGCTATTAAGGCTATGAGCTATAATCTAAACCTTCTTACAGAAAGATAAAGGTGATCGATTGTCAGATCTAGTTTGTTGAACTCCACCTAAGCCTTGTGAATGGTCAGGTTAGATGAATGTGGAGGAAGAAATAGATCGAATGATCTTGTATTACACTTTGGAACCCAAAAATTTAGCTCATGAAGTAGTGCTGAACAATCAATTTTCCCATTGAACACCCGATGCAGCAGGTTCAGAGTGGAAAATCTAACCACAGGCTGGAAAGGTAAGTAGCCTTTAAAATGTACACTGGTTAAAACAGATGGCTGATGCCCATTAAAGGCCATGGTAGGCCTTGGAGAAAGTTTATAAGCTGTGTACAGTGGTACCCCGCTTAACGAACGTAATTCGTTCCAGCGATACGTTCGTTATGAGGGGCGTTCGTTGTGCGGGACACAATTTCCCATAGATCTCTATGTTATATTGTGTTATTCGTTCCAGGTTGCCACGAAAAATTGTGAAAATTGTTAAGAAGTTAAAAACAGAGTGCATTGCTGATTGTTAATGAGCGAAAGCACCCTAGGACCCATTTTTGGGAGAGTTCATACTTCACAAAAACTAGGAATTGCCCTGCAAGGAGAAGGGAGTCAATTACTTGCAGTGTGCAGTTGAACGGTGCTCGTCAGCAAATGCCATGCATTCAGGGGTCCATTCTCCTACTCCCGTCAGTAGCTCGTCCATAACCAGAATAAAAAGGTATGGAGTTGAGGGCTGAACCTTGGTGCACCCCAAACTTCACTGGGGAGCCCCCAGCATTTTCCTCAAGGTGTCCTTACCCTGGAGCGGCGAGTTGCATTGGACACACCAGTTCTCGTCTGATCACTGAAGTTAACCTTCAAGCGCTCGCATGGGCGGCAAATTGGCCGCCAAATTAAATAAAATTTTGTGCCACTGTAGCAGGACTGAATAAATGATTGGGACCACCTAGTATTCTCAAGTTGTATATTTGGTCATAACTTGCAATTAAAATTTTTTTTCCAACTCATGTCATTTTGGAGCAATTCGTTTTCAAAGTAGCTGGGGTTGTGGAGGATTACACAAACGGCCATTCTGCTGCCTTGCAAGTTCATAGGAAAGTGGTTCCCTATAGCAGGATTTTTGGGGCTCCATGGGACAAAGCACTGCAGATCCATGGTCCGACTATCAGGGTCCCACTATTGGGGTTTGACCATTGTGGTCCAACTAGCAGGGGCCCACTACCAGAGTCCCAGTATCAGTGCCCAAGTATCGGGGTCTGACTATCATGGTCCCAGTATCAGGGCCCAAGTATCAGGGTCCGACTATCATGGTCCCAGTATCATTTTCACAGTATCAGAGTGAAGGTATCAAGGTGCCAGTATCAGGGTCCCAGGATTAGGGTCTCAGAATCAGGGTCCCACTATCAGGGTCCTACTATCATGGTCTCACTATCATAGTCCTAGGATCAGAGTCCAAGTATCAGGGCCCCAGTGTCAGGGCCTGAGTATCAGGGTCAAGATATCATGGTCCCAGTATCAAGGTACCAGAATCAGGGTCACACTAGGTCACATCTAGTTTAGTTTCTCATTTAATTTCGTTTATATCTGTTTAATTAACTAGATTTGTCATGATGCCTTCTATAAACATCTAGTAAACTGCCATATGCAAAGAAAAATGAGAGGCGGCCAGTTTGCCGCCTTGTGAGCTTGAATGTCTGTCAAAATAACGCGAGCGCTTGAAGGTTAAGCAACGCAAGCCCAGTTAGTACTGACATGGGTGGTCGCTCGGGAAAGCTGGGTACTGCTAATACCCAATAATCGTCACATTGGTGTAGTGTCTGTGCAGCATATGCATTCGAACTTCACAGTGGACGGGTCTCTAATGACCTTGTAGTTGACGGGACCTTAAACACCAACAAACAAACAAAAATCCTTACCCTGGCTGTGGAATGGAACCATCATACGAGTACATATCCTAAACTATTCGAACAAACCCTTTTTCTACCCCCTTTTGCATAATGCCTGTTGTGGAACACTGGTAAGCCTTCTCCAAGTCGATAATGATGGTATGGAGATCCTTCCTAGCTGCTCTACACTTTTCTATCATCTGCCTCAGAATGAAGATTCGTTCCATTGTGGACCTGCCTAGCATGAACCCAAACTGATTTCCACGGACACTAGTTCTATCCTGGAGGCGACATTCTATTACATTACATTGGTATAACTCATTGGATTAATACCTCTATAGTTACTACAATCTTGGACATCCTATACCAGTGGTGGTGAACTGTTTTTGAAGATGGGTCACAATAACACAAAAGAAAACCAAGAATCTGTCCACGGGTCAGATGCAAGCACTATTCAATTTTATGAATAAAAATAAGTTATTAATAGTGAATAAAGTTTTTTAAAGGAGGGAATAGAGAACATCATCCAACTTTTATTACACCTTTAACATCATCTCATTAACACTCGGGCCACTTAAAATTGCACGGTGAGTCGCAGGTTCGCCACCACTGTCCTATACAGTTTTTAGTTCACTTTGTATATGGAACAAGCGTTCGTTATGTGAAACAAGTTCGTTATGCGATACTCCCGCGATTTTTTGAAGGTGTTCGTTATAGGGGGCATTCATTATACAAGGCGTTCGTTAAGCGGGGTACCACTGTACTTGTCATGGAGTTTACTCAACTTAAGTACCAGAGAAGGATGGGCCGCGACCAAACACTCATACAGCACAGTAGTTTTGGCATATCACAACACAAAATAAATAAGAATAAAGAGGAGGAAACTTGTAGATCTGACCCAAACCCATAATAGCAGCGATGCCTCTTTTGGCCGAAAAGTACAGATGTTCAGCATGACGCCAAAAATCAGTTTAATATGAAGAAAGACACCTAGATCTTTTATCTCGGTGGTTCTTAGCAGTACAGGGCCATTGAGAAATTGATAAGGAAAACTAATAATAATATGAATCCATGCAAAGGATATAACAAGATTTTTTGTAATTAATCGACAAAAGGTTTGTTGTTAGCTAGGCTTCAATGAAGGTGAGGCAGGACTGAAGTTCCCTGCATCCTGGAGGTAGCTAATCAGCCTCAAGATCTTAAGGTCATTGGCAAAGGCAAGCAAGTGCAAATTGGGTGAGGCCGACCAGAAGACATCATTAAGATAAATGGCAAAAAGCAGTGGACTTAATGCACTGCCTTGTGGGACCCCTACTGATTGAATAAAAGAATGGTTACTCACAAAATTTCCCAGTTTAATAACGTCAAGTTGGTCAGACAAATAAGAATGCAGAAATGAACACAACCCTGGAGAAGCTCCATATGCAGATAGCTCACCAATTAGTAAATGTACAGGCACCTGATTGAATGCCTTGGAAAGGTCGAGATATGTAGTCATGTTGTGCTCTTGCCTGAAAAGCAGTACGTATTTTTGTACGTGCATGAGAAGGTTGGTCTCAGTTGACCGTGACGGCATAAAGCCAAGCTGGGAGGGGTGGAGAAAAGGTTTTGCCCATTGTGAGAGTTTGGAGTGAATAATTCTTTCCAGGACTTTTGCCACTGGAGAAATTATGGCAATGGGAAAGTAATTTAGAGGATCTGTAGTTGAGCCAGACTTGAAAATTGAGAGAATGAAAGCTGTCTTCCAGATCCGTGGAACAACCCCAGTTGCAAGACACCAGCTGAATAGGCATGCCAAGATTGGAGCAAACAAATGACAGAAAGCCTTTAGGAGAATGGGGGGGATTGAATCTGGTCAAGTTGAGAAGACTGGCTTAAATTTCTTGATACCCTGGAGAACTTCAAAGGGATCCACTGAGATAATGTCAATGGAATCAGAAAGGCTAGGCATTGAATAGGGGTATGAAGCAAGTAATGCAGTGGATGAGGGGGTGGAATATAGAGGTGGATTGGGTGGTAAAAATTGTTGACAAAAAACTGCTGACACATCATTAGGTCTAGAGACATATTAGTTATTACTTTTTACTGTGATATAAGTTGGACTTGCATGCTTATAACGTTTGTAGTCTCACCAAAATGAACCAGGGGAATGGGTCAAAGAAACCAACTTGGTTAGGAACTGATGTCGATCCCTATGTATAAGATACTTGACCCTGGAACAATAGTAAGCAAACCACTGATAACAAAGAGTGGAGGGTTTCTTCTTGTGCACACAAAAAAATTTCCATTTTATTTTAATGGCTTGAGTCAGTTCCTGGCAAAACATGAATGGAGTGTGCTGTTTATATACAGTAGGAAATTTCAAGGGTATGAAGTGTTGAATACCTGCATTCAGTAGGAAGTAGAATTTCTCAACTGCAGTGATGGGAGAATCACAAGAATAGACTAAATTCCAATTAACTAAGACAAGAAATCTATATAGTCCATAGTAATTGCCCACCTTCCAATTTAAATGAAGGTTAGGAGGGTCCTGAGTGAGAATAATGGGGACAGTAACTATGACTTCGAGAGGAGGATGGTGGGGATCAGGAACAGAGAGAGGAGGAACTAGAGATATAGTGCAGTTGAGTCCAGAATTTGCATTAAGGATGTGATTAAACTGTGCTAATTTCCCTGTCAAAACCAGAGCAATAATGGATAGGGCCTTGGGCTTATAAGCAATGCCTTGATATAAGTGGGGTGACTGGGCCCAATCTACCAAGGGAACATTAAAGCCGCCAACTACAATAACCTGGAGGAAAGCAACAGGATTTGATTTCAGATGCTCCAGTTGCTTGGTGTACTCAATGGTAGATAAAGCAGGTGAAAAATAGCAAACAACAAGAGTGAAAGATAGACCATCTTTGGGGAGGAAAATTGTATCACCAGGGTAGTATCTAAAGTAGTACGTTTAGTAATAATACAATTAGTCAGTGGTAGAACTGCAGGGTCATATGCCACCATAATTCCACCACCCTGGTAGCATTCTGGTTTATCAAGGCGGTGAACCACAAAATTGTTGGAAAAATAGTTGTTTGAGTCAAGCTCGGGGGAGAGCCAAGTTTCTGTTAATGCAAAAATATCATACTGACTAAGTATAACATTGGGGTAAAAGTCTGGGCCTTTGGACCTCAATCCTCTGACATTTTGATAATAAATGCGAATTGAAGATGCCATCACAGGATACTATGAACGTGAGGTGGTGGATCACTCCTCTCCAGTGATTGGTGTGCACAGTGAAGAAACTGGACCACTAGGGGTAGAGGGAGGCACCCAAGAGTCAATTATCATGGAAGTGTGAAGAACTCCCTTAAAGTTTTTAAATAAGGCCCCATCCGGCCATGTCTCAGCAGTGGTTAGAAGTGTTGCTGAGGTATCCAATACTTGAATTTGGTCTTACATTTGCCAACAATATTGGAAAACTTAGTGACAGTAGAAAACAGATAGAGAAGGGACTAAACAATTTTAGAGGAGTGATAGAAAAGGGACTTCTAAAGATTAACGTGAAGAAGATGGAGTATTTATCCCTCAATTGGGAAGGACAGGAAAATAAAGGTGGCAAACATTCTAGGGGTGAAATGGAGAAAAAGGTGCAAGAGGCAAAATACTTAGAACCATCTTTCCATAGCAATGGGGAGATGTAACATGCAGAGTCCTGTGTGATGGGAGGGTCCCAATAAGAGCCACATCAAATATAATTCATGTAGCCGAGATGTGAATGTTGCAGTACACAAGTGGAAATTGCTGATAAAATGAGGGAGAATAGATTGAAGTGGTATTTGGGGTGGTCCATTTGAGGAATGCAGGTGGTAGGAAGCGTCCAGGATAAAGGGAGTCTGAAGCAGAGGTGGGAGCAGGTTGTACATAAGGATATGGTAGTGTGTGAGTTGGATGGGGACCTGGTGGGAGATAGGCAGGAGTGGAGGGCTAGAACCCACAGACCTGACCCTACCACAGGCGGGATAAGGGTGAAATTCATAGGTAAAGACAAGACGGCAGCAAGCATAACAATGGCAAAGCATTTTTCAGGAAGCGAGAATGAAATATTTTAGTTCCCATAATGGGTGGGAACCCAGCAGATGATATCCCAGCTTAGACAGGCCAGAGGCGACATATGATGATTAATACACTCATTTTTTGCTCCTTTATTGCCACTTTCTCGGCAATGGAATAATGTACAGTTGGGTCTCTTTTTATGCAATTTCGAAGTTGTGCAGTTTGCATTTGATGAAAAATAATTTCGCCAAATATGCATACTGTATGCTTGTTAAGGAAGTATAGTCAGTCTAAGGCCCATGACACTGATAAAATCTACCAACCATTGTATTAGCCAGTCAAAGAAGTTTTAGTCTGTCAGAAATTACCATACATAATAGGGGGCTCCACGCTTGTACATGACACTTAACAATCATACCATTATCATCATACCCTTATCCCGGACTGCGGCAGGGTGGGGTCTGCAGTTCCACTGAACTTGCTCTCAAATTAAAACATATTTTGGAGGTGATTTGAACATTCTTAACCATGATGATATAGAAGAACTGCTGGTGGATGATGTCTTAAATGGCGATATTTTTAAACTAACTTTAGGTGCAGGCTGGTGTCATACCTCAAAGTGTCCCCAGACACATTGAGGTAATTTAACAGATACCTTAAAGTGTCCACTTTCACACCAAAGTGTCTGGGCTGTTTTCCATTACCCAGTTATTTTGATAGAAATTTCGCGTTGATTCACGTTACATATGTGCTCTGCAGAAAAGAGACAAATTCAGGTATCTGCATTGCACAGACCTAGATGGTGGGCACTTTGAGGTACTCAAAAATTGTCTCACACCCCGGACACCCGGAAAATCCCTGCGTTTTCCAAACGCCTGACTGGAGTGTCCCCAATCCGAACATGTTCAGGGAATCTGTAGGACTGACCCTGCTACAAGTGGGATACGGGTATGATGATGATGATGATGGTCAAAACAAAAGTCTGCAGAGAGTGAGAAAAAAATATGTTTGTAAATATGTATCGTCTATATCGAAGAGACTTATTGCAAAGACAGTTATTTCTGATGAAAGTGATTTACAAACAGTTTGCAGATGGTGTATACCCTTACCAGATAGACAATTGAATTGAAATACAATTTTATTTAAGGTTCATATAAATCTTTTTCAGCTTCCCAAAGAAATTTATTAAGAAACCTATTTTCTTTAGCATCAACAAACTATTTTTATGCGGTTGTACATTAATTTTAATTTGTTATTTCGGAGCAAATTTTAAAAATTATGGAATGTATCCCTATTTTTCCATAGACTTATAGTCACATTTGATGCAAATTCATTTTATGCAATTTTCTGAGGAACGTATACCCCACATAAAAAGAGAACTGACTGTATTTAACATTTTTCAGAAAAGTGAAACGTTAATCATCACTAACTTTTCCCATCTATGGCAGTCAGATGTCGATTTTTACCCCAGTGACACACATCTGTAACCTGAAAAACTAAAGCTGGTTCCATGACATACAAGGCTGACAAGAAGAGCGGTTGAGCAGACGTCAACCGCAGGCGTTAAGAGAAATTGTGTCTGTTGTAGTTCTGTGGAAGGAGAGAATTGCACTAGGTTTCAATGATTTCAAAAATGCATGTGAGGTGGCACACACAGCACAAAAACCTGACAGTCAATAGATTTCAAAGAGCAGACGTTGTTAAAAAAATGATAGCCAATGAAATGTGTGCAACACTTGAGAGCAACAAATGCAGTTAACTACCTCTCAACCCCACTTTTTGGTTGATTTTGTACTACCCTACTAAAAAAAGTGGAGCTTCTATGTCACCAGTTTATGTGAAATTTTGTCCTCTCCAGTCCTATGCTGAAATCCCTCAGCTTTCTTTCCTCATTGGAGCACCTGAATATTTACCCCATAAGGTTCTTTTATGTGCAAGTGACATATAAACACCACACCATGTTCCGACTGGTCAAATATGCAAAAAGAAATGACTAGTAGATAAGTTATTGAAATCACAAAGGATTGCTTACCTGATGATACCTCTACTTCAAACGGCAATACTAAATCAACTGCTTTACTGTGATTTGTTTTAATGCACACATAAACTGTATGATTGCTTTCTACTCTTGCCAAAAAAGTAGCTTGCATCACAGGCTTTGTTTGATAAGGCAGAATTTCCTATATAACAATAAAATCAAATACTAAGAAAATAACTCAATGGGCATCACACAAATTATTGTAATGAATGGTGGGTGTAAAATGATTATTGTTTGTTTATTGGTGTGTTGGTGTTTTATTTATTTATCCTAATTTATCTTAATCTATCAGTTTTATTACTTATTATTTTAATACATTTTGGATTCATCGGTTGGGTGCCCAATTTCTCCAGCAGTGGAAAAATTTATTTTCATATTTCATTTTTACCTATCTATACTAGTATTATTATTGTATAATGTGTGTTTGTCTATTTGTCTGGTGATGGGCAGTCCTGGGACTTCACCTTGTAGGTATAGGTAGTAAAGGGTGGACCGCCAAGTGAGTGTGGGACCCCTGCTCACTTTGCAAGGATAATGATAAGACCACTATTGAGTGTCCTGTGGGGTAGGACGGCACCCCCCACAGGTAGCTCGCCCTCTATTACTGTGGGTTCTGGAAGTCTGATTGGGGTCCCCAGTCAGAGTGGTCCCAAAACAGTGGGGACCATCTCAGGAAAAACTGGCGAGCTAGTGGAAATCCTCAAACATCGAAAAATTAGTATTGCATTCGTTCTGGAAACCAAGTGGATGGAGAATACATCACAGGCCCTGGGTGAGGGTTACAAACTGACTTATACTGGTAGTGATTCTAATTCTAATTCACAACACTGCAAGCAGCCTTATTTGGCCAATATGGCAGTGGAGAGACCAACTCTCTTTCTTATATATATTACCAAAAAGCTCCCAAAACCCCAGGCTTAAATTCCTGCGATCCTGCTACAACACTAGTAATGGTAGGGTGGCTTTTTATTAGGCCCTCCACCTTATCCTTTCCAAGGCCATTCCATTGTCGAATGGTCCTTGGTAAGAAAGACCAGTAAATATGTGTCTGTCTGTGCCCTAATCTCCTTCAATTTATACAAATGATCCTTTCTCCCTTTGTAATTAGCAGGGGACACACATCCCACCAGAGGTCCATCACACCCCAGCAGCAGCAGTCTTATAAACAGACTTATGCTGTGAGATGTTCGTCGCTGGCTTAGTGTTTCCCAACCTAGTTCCCTGATCATGTCAGACACACTATCCCTGTGAGAAAACCTGTGGAATACAATTCTTGCTGCCCTCCTCTGTATCCTTTCAATCTCCCAAGATAATTCCTGCCTGAAGGGAAACCAAATTGGACTACCATACTCCATAATTGGTCGCACCATTGAAATATATGCTGTTTCCCTCACCTCCCTTGTGCTGTCCCGAAGGACCCTACTAATCAGACGGAGGAATTGACCAGCCCTCCCAACTAATTTATTTATATGATCCTTCCATGTACCTTGGTTATTTAAAATTATTCCAAGATGCTTATGGGTGCCAACTCTCTCAACCCTTACTCCACCAATATAGTAATCAAAGCTAAGTAGCTCCCTAGATCTAGATATTGTAAGAATCCTACACTTTTTCAGATTCAATGGCAGTTCCCATTTTACACACCAATTGTAAATCTTATTGAGATCCTGTTGTAATTGTGTACAGGATGATAACCCCTCATCTAACACCCGGGCAGTACATGTGTCATCTGCAAATAGTTCAAGGAAGGAACTAATGTCAAATCCTATATCATTCACATAGAGAATGTACAACAAAGGACCCAAAACACTTCCCTGAGGTACTCCTGATGTGGCTGGTTTCCATTCAGATGCACTACCCTTGTACATTACACTCTGTTGCCTATCAAGCAGATATGACCTTACCCACTGAGTAACCTTACTATGTATCCCTAGACTTGACATTTTTGAAATCAGCTTATCATGGGGCACCATGACAAAAGCCTGTTCAAAGTCTAAGAATACAACATCAACCTGCTTTCTGTTGTCTAAAGCCCTTTGAATATAATCCATCAAGCAAGCCATTTGGGTGTCACATGACCTCCCTTTCCTAAATCCATGCTGATTGTTGCTAAGGATGCCATTCTTTTCCAGATATCCCATAATAGAGGAGAATATGATGTGTTCTAAAACCTTGGATACAGCACTCGTTAATGAAACTGGTCTATAGCACTTAGGGTCTGCTGTGTCTCCTGACTTGAAAATTGGTACCACATTAGCCAGTTTCCATGATGATGGAACAATACCCATGTCTAATGACTTTCTAAATATCTCCACCAGGTAATAGCTAAGTATCCCTGAAAGTCGCTGCATAATATATGGAGAAATGCCATCAGGACCTGCAGCCTTATGAACCACTGATTTATGTAGTAGTTGCTCAATTCCCACCCTAGTTATAGTAACCTCATCCATTCTCCCAGGAGAATCACTATCAAGTACCAGCTGGAAGTTCCTCCTACTGGTTGCAAAGCTTTTTGCAAATGCATCGTTGAAAACATTTGCAATCATAAGACTATCCTTAACTACATTTCCTGAACTATCTTTAACCACTGTATCCCTATAACCCTCTTTCCTACACTTCTTCAGATACCCCCAGAAAGCTTTTGGATTTTTTTTAAGCCTGTCTCCCAATATGTTTTCATGAAAATTCTTGTAAGCCTTCTTCATATACACTTTAACCATTTTCCGGGCCTTCTTATAAGCTAACTCAGTATTGGCATCCTTCCCTCTCCTAAGTGCATTCCTAGCCTTTCGCTGTTTCTGCAAAGCTACCTTCACCTCTTTTGTATACCATTCAGGAAATGTATTATCCCTTATAATCTTAGTGGGGACAGCTAGCTGCTTGCCCTTCTCTAAGAGGGCTAGGAATCGTTGCCAAGATTCCTCAACACCACAGGTATTAAGAATGGTATAAAAATCATTTAACTCATATTCTAGATATGATTTAAAATATTTCCAATTTGCCTTATTGTATTGGTATGCCACCCTGTCTGGTGCCACCTTTCTAGGTAGCCTTTTAGCTATCTCCACCCTTACCCCTGCATGGTCACTAATTCCTTCAATGCACTCTACAGTGTTGATAGAGCTGGGCACATTTGTAAATACTAAATCTAAAATTCCTCCTTTATCATGTGTAGGCATTGTCACAATCTGTTCCAATCCATTATAGTACAACTGTTCCAAAAATAGGTTCAGAGCACCAGATAACCTGGAATTTGAATTAGGCTGCACACAGCCCCAATCCAACCCTGGTAAATTGAAGTCCCCTCCAAGAATTACAAGTGGTACCTTCTTCTTTTGATATATATGCTCCAATGATTGTGACAGTCTTGTAAGTGGGAGTGGATCATCACCTGGTGGACTATAGAAACCAACTACATAAATTCCCCCACCATGAGAGCTTGCAACATGACAACATACCATTTCACAATCTTCCTCATATTGCAGTTCCCTAGAACTCTCCAGGGATTTATCTATTGCTATAAAGACTCCACCCCCTTTGCCTGTTTCCCTATCCTTTCTATAAACTACAAACTTATCTGAGAAGATCTCTGCTGATTTAATGTCTCCCCTCAACCAGGATTCAGTGCCAATTATGATATCAGCATCTGATGTGGCAGCAAGAGTATTGAAGTCAACCACTTTATTGACTATGCTTCTGCAATTCACAACAAGCAAAGTCAATGGATCATTTACTGCTAGACTTAGCTATCCCTCCACTATTAATACCCTTCCTATTGATATTTTGACTCAACCTGGCATAAGATGACTTGGTACCTTTCCTAAAAAATCGACAATAAACTCCTTCATTTTTGTACCAATCCTTGAGACAGCCCTTGCATTAAAATGAAACCTATCAACAGCAAACCAATGTTGGAGATCTGAGAGACATGCTCTGTAATCAAGTAGTTTTGCCCCAATAGCCTGACCTTCAGAAAACATCCTATTATTGATCCATCTGGCCTTTGCTGCAGTTAACCTGCCTTTATCCTGTCATTCCACAACAGGACACAGCATAACTCTTGCCTTGGGCCTCAATCTTTTTACCTCTTTAGCTATATCCATAATTCCCTTCAGAACTTCAACTGCAGGTTTATCAAGAGTTATATCATTTGATCTTATATGTAAAATCGTCATGCAGTCCTCCTTTTCCCCTTTCATAATACCTTCAATCCTACCCTTTATGTCTTCCAAACTTGCATCAGGAAGGGAAGCAACACTAACACATTCTCTCTGTAGCCCTTCTGGTAGAGCCCAGCTATCAACACCCGTTAAGTTTGTGTCCCCAAGTACAAGAATGGATTTGCCAGGGAATGGGTTTTGGACACATGTGGCGCCCTCTTCACTAACCTCTGCCAATCCTCCACAGGTAGAAACCTGGGGTATTGAGGCAGGCAAGTGGCTATCCTCTGCATCTGATTCCCTAACCCCCTTCCCTTGCAATGTGGGTGTCATTTGTTGACTATCCAGTATCTGAAATCCCTCTGCCACCTTGAGGCTCTTTGACTCTTTGCTGAGGGAAGCCTTACCAATCTTCATGCCCCCTTTATTACCTGATGGCGTCACCAATATTCTAGGTGAACTAGATGGTGACGCCATTGGCATCCCAACCTTAGCCTTTGCTAAACCAGCTGCTGAAGAGCTGGAACCCAGGATGGTAGCCTGTAACTTGCTGATCTCCATCTGGATTTTAGAAAGCTCCAATCTTAGGAGCTTGCATCCACCACACTCTGCAACTTTCTTTGGAGGCATAGTAATATGATCTCTCAAAGTACTGCAAAATTACCCTATAATACTATGAATATCAAAAAGTGGTCCCAAAAACAACTTAAACAGCACAGTCCCTTATTAAATGCACCCTTAAAATGCCTTAAGTAAAGTCACCAATTGATAACTTCCTGTCAATAACAGAAACTTAAAAAATCAACTTACACATACACATACAGAAATATAACTAAATGAGGAAATTCCTAAAGATTGTACCACACCTAAAAATTTAGCCAACCCAAATTCCTTTAAAATGAGTCACAAAAGAAAAACACCACGTGGCGCCCTGTGTATTTATACCATATACAATCATCAGGAATTTCTTAATATTAGTTAAAAGCCAAGTGATAACACTTATGTCAAAATTAGAGAATATATATTGAATAAATTTATAAAAAAAACCCTACAAAAAACAACCAATTAAAACCAAAGATTCAGCTTACCAACCTGGAGCCCAATTACACACATCCACACTCCTTTATGTACGGAAGCTCATTTTATGTAGGAAGAAATGGGGTGGGCATTGTGTTGAGTAGGGAGTAGCAGCAGGGGATCACTTCAGTCATGAGAATTAGTAGCAGGATAATGTTAGTCACAGCAGTTTGGCAGGGTATATAAGGCTCCACCACATAAGTGCATATGCCCTCCAAGAAGGCCTGGGTGACACAACAAAGGTAGGTTTTTAGAATGAGCTTGATGAGGTGGTTCAATCAGTGAACAACACAATTAGACAGGGCAAGGGAGATGAGCGCCTTATTATTGGGGGTGACTTCAATGCCCATTTAGGCATGGACGGTTTGGGATATGAGGAGGTAAATGCAGAATGGAGGTATGGGTGGCCCTGAGGGGCAGAAAGTCCTTGAGACAGCAAGAGCACATGGATGTACATTGCCTAACACATGGTTCAAGAAGAGGGAAAAGCACCTAATAACTTTCCAGTCACCACAGAGGAAGTCTCAAATAGACCTTTTCATGGTTAGGGAGCAACATAGGGCAGAGATTCAAGATTGCCACACACTACCCTGTGTGGATTTTCAGAAGGAAAGTGGCCATAAGCTGCTCATGATAGAATTCGTATTGAGGGGGGGGGGAGTTAGGAAACATACCTGGAAAGGAGAATCAGTTATCAGGTGGTGGAAGTTGCCCACCAAGGCAGATGAATTCAGGCAGGAGGCTCTAGGCGAGGTCGACTGGGATTGGGGTGGGTCAGCCAACGCCATGTGGGACAGGGTTGTTAGGAAAATTAGGAGATATGGAGAGGCAATGTTTGGCATGGGCAGAGTAGGAGGCACCTCTCGGGGTCGGAAGACATGGTGGTGGAATGAGGAGGTGGAAGCTACAATCAAATTAAAGAAGGCAACTTTCCATAAATAGAGGGAAATAGTGGTTCAGGTGTCAAAGACAAACTATGTTCAGGGAAGGAAAAACGCCAGGAGGGCCATTGCACAGGCTTAGTGCCACAAGTAGGAGGCTTTATATGAAAAGTTGGGGACAAGGGAGGGAGAGACAGCAGTGTTTAGACTGGCCAAGACCAGAGATACAACTAATAAGGATTTTACCAGAGCCATAACAGTGAAGGATACCAATGGTAGGGTCCTGTTCAAATCAAAGAGGAAATAAAAAGATGGGAAGAATACTACCACTGCCTCTTCTATGCAACCCCACTGTGCAACAGTTACAGGGAGGAAATACATGGTCACAGGCGGTGGACACAGTGAGTGAGGCTGAAATAGTCAGAGTCCTCCAAAAGATGACTGGTCAAAAAAAGCAGTAGGCCCTGATAAGATTCCCATGGATGTCTGACACACTTTGGGGGCCACAAGAATTATATGGCTGGGGAGGCGTTTCAATAAGTTAGCCAATGGGGATAGGATGTCAACTGCATTGCAAGAGAGTTGGATAGTTCCACTGTTCAAGGGCAAAGTTCATGCCCAGGACTGTGGAAACTACAGGGGCATAAAGCTGATGAGCCATTCTATAAATTGTTTGTTTGTTGGTGTTTAAGGTCCCGTCAACTACAAGGTCATTAGAGACCTGTCCACTGCATAGACTGCACAGACACCACACAAATGCGACGATTATTGGGTATTAGCAGTACCCAGCTTTCCCGAGCGACCACCCATGTCAGTACTAACTGGGCTTGCGTTGCTTAACTTCAGTGATCAGACGAGAACTAGTGTGCCCAACGCAACTCGCTGCTCCCCCATTCTATAAAGCTGTGGGAGAGAGTCATAGAAGGTCGCCTCAGAGACCAAACTAGTGTCCAGGGAAATCAATTCAGGTTTATGCCTGGCAGGTCCACCATGAAATCAACCCACAGAGCAGCAAAGAAGGACCTCCATGCAGTATTCATTGACCTGGAAAAGGCATATGATGGTGTCCCTAGGCAGTTAGTATGGAGCGTTTTAAGGAAGAAAGGGGTGGATGAAGAACATATTATTATAGTGCAGGATATGTATGATGGAGCCATTGCCACGCTGAGGACAGCTTGGGAAAACACTGCACGTTTCAACGTTCAGGTGGGTGTGCATCAACGGTCGGCTCTATTCACTCTAGTTATGGATGAGCTGCTAACAGGAATAGGGGAATGGGCCCCTCAGTGTCTGATATTTGCAGATGATGTGGGAAAGCTTGAGAAGACAAAGGAAGATGCACAAAAGGGCCTACAAGACATTAAAACAGCAATGGAAAGAGGGGGTCTTAAGATGAACATGAAGAAGACAGAGTACCTAGCTTTCAATTTTAGTGGTCAGGGGCAAGGGGGTGAGGGATACCAGTGGTGCAAGAGATTCGCTATTTGGGTTGTTGTTGTTGTTGTTTGTTGGTGTTTAAGGTCCCGTCAACTACAAGGTCATTAGAGACCCGTCAACTGCGTAGTTCTAATGCATATGCTGCACAGACACTACACCAATGCGACGATTATTGGGTATTAGCAGTACCCAGCTTTCCCGAGCGACCACCCATGTCAGCACTAACTGGGCTTGCGTTGCTTAACTTCAGTGATCAGACGAGAACTGGTGTGTCCAACGCAACTCGCCGCTCCCTCGCTATTTGGGATCAGTTTTCCAAAGGAATGGGGAGATAGATTCCAATGTGACCCATAAGATTAATGCAGGATAGCTGAAGTGGAGACAGGCAAGTGGTGTCCTGTGTTGAAGGGTAAGGTCTAGAGAACTATCATTAGGCCCGCTATGTTATATGGTTCAGAGTGTTGCAAAGTGATGCAAATGTTGCGCTATACGAGTGGGGAGTCACGAGCTGATAGAATTCAAAACAATTATGTCACAGGTAGCTTGGGGGGAGATATCGCAGAAAAGATGAGAGAGAGTCGGTTGAGTTGGTATGGGCATGTGTTGAGAAAAGGAGAGGAGGAACTGACTAGGGTCATTATCGGACAATGGGTGATTGGGGGAACCAGGAGTAGAGGAAGACCAAAACGGACGTGGGA
This sequence comes from Trigoniulus corallinus, assembly GCA_013389805.1. Taxonomy (NCBI): domain Eukaryota; kingdom Metazoa; phylum Arthropoda; class Diplopoda; order Spirobolida; family Trigoniulidae; genus Trigoniulus; species Trigoniulus corallinus. The sequence goes on along the minus strand of JAAFCE010009125.1, from coordinate 6,756,101 downwards.
TCAGGTGGTGTGGGATCATGGAGACATGCGTGGAGGAGGGGGATTTGGTGGGGGATAGGCGGGGGTGGAGGATTAGAACCCACAGGCCCGATCCTGCCTCACGTGGGGTAGGGTGTCATGATGATGAGTTGGTCCTCAATGGAAAGAATTTCAAGTTGTAAACGGTGGTAGATTTATTCGTTGTTACCTTGGATTCACTGACAATAACGTTAAGAAGGGAAACAGTAATAAATCCTGTTTATCGCTTGTTATTTTCAACTTATTCAAGTATTTATAAGAACAAAGTCAACCAAATTTGAAAAGTTTCTCTAGAAGCCTTCTTAACATAGCACAATGAGGAATTCCTACAACAAGAGGTTGAAATAGGAGTAATAGATATTTCTTTATTATAACATTTAAATTTTAGTTCTATAAAAAAACTTACAGGGTTGTATAAATATGTCAAAATTAGGATACAAAATATATAATGGCTCAAACTGAAAATGATATACTAAATATGTCAGTTGTTATTGTTGGAGGTTTTGGAGGTTTAGATTGTAGATTTTCTAAGTGTCCGTCATGGCCAAATCAATCCAAAGTAAGTGACCAATGACAAAAGTGGGCAGCAATGTAAATAGTTGAGATGTACTGGCGGGCTTGTTTTAGATTGGATTAGTTTCAAGGGTTGGGGAGTAAGCCGGGGAGTAAGCCAGGCAGCCATAACAGGACGAACCCTTAGGAGGCTGCCCGCGGGAGATGAGGAGGTAGGTGAAAGGATGGAGAGGGGTAATTTGCAGCACCCAACGTTCTTTACCAACCACCCTTGATGGTACTAGCGTGGGCTTGCCCTGCTTAACTTAAGTGACCTCACAAGAACTGGTGTGTCCAACGCAACTTGGCTGTACTGCTCTTCAAAAAAAATTGAGAAAAATGTGGATTTAGACTCATTTTGTAGAAAATCTGATGGTGTATTTATCACTTGCATTTGCCTTTCATGGTTCTTCCTAGCTGTCCAACACTCTGAGCCATATATCATAGCAGGCCTAACGACAGTTCTGTACACTCTTCCCTTCAACTTAATTTGGACCCGTCTGTCACACAAGACCCATGTTGGTATTGACGTGGGCTTGCCCTGCTTAACTTCAGTGATCTCATGGGAACTGGTGTGTCCAACGCAACTTGGCTCAAAGGATAATTTTTATCATCAAGGTTCCTGCATACGTAAATACTGGTTTAAGTGCATATAAGCTAATTCAAAGCTGATATTCACAGGCAGGCCACAACAGATTGGTTATGGCTCTATTGCCAAAGAGTATAAGTGCACCCAGCACAGGAATTCAGATGAATATAAGTGTTTGCTAACTTTTTAACTGATGAAAAATGGCCCCATCTACCACAATAGTCAGCTATCAAAAATGCAGCTTTAGAGTACTTAGAATTCCAAAGCGTTTCATGAACAACCACTGTTAAACAACAGTTGAGGAAACAACAACCTATCCTATGATATCCTTTATGAATTCATATGTGAACTTTATAACAGGCCCACACAGTCTACCTCTAACAAGATGTCACTGTAGCACCCATCACTAGCCGTCTGAATCTCCCAACGAATGTATCATTATCATACACGTATTAGGTCTATTTCCCACCAGGTGTCCATCCATCCCACACACTATGATATCCTTATGTACAACCTACTTCCAACCTGTTCTGCCACTGCCCCAGGTCCTTCTAACCACCTGCATTCCCACAGTGGAACTAAGGACCTCTTCCTCCCCTCTTCTCCTTACATGTCCACACCACCTCAATCTACTCTCCCCATTTTCTGTGATGTCCTCCACCCCCATGCTACCTATAATATACTCAATCCTAATTCTATCAACTTGGTCAAAAGCCAAACATAACAATAATTTAAAAAACCAAAAGGTAGAACAATCACAAAGATAAAAGGCAAAAGCCATCCCACCATGGTGACACATATAGTTGAAAAGACCAATAAATAATAATAATAGCAAAAGACATAAATATCAATAGTCAAAAGACCAATAAATAACGATAGCCAAAAGGCAAAAAGCGAAAAATAACAGCTTTCAAATAAAATACAAAGGCCAGTCAGTAAAAATATTCAATTAAAAGGCAGTAGTCAAAACAAATATAAAAAGCGTAATGCCAAATAAGGCTAACATTTGTGAAACAGTCCACCCAATTTCAGAAAAATGAGGGAGTTCTCAACTCTAAGGGGGGGGGTCGTCTTCAAGGGAAGTAGAGAGCTCTGGGCTGAATCCCAGCCAATGGCAGAGCTCACAGAATCTCTCACAGTGACTAAAGATGTACCACATGTACTGCTGCATGTGTGAGACCTTGGCTACTTGCATTCTACTGAAGTGATCATTTCTCACTGCCCAGCACTACTCCATATAGCACAGCTGGCCAACCACTGCCCTGTAAAATTTCCCTTACAACTTATTGAGGTCCTCCTATTACTCAGGACTCACTTCCCCTTCTCTATTTCACACATCCTTCACTGATTCTATTGGTAATGTCCACGTCTACCTCACCACTGATTTAATACTTTGCCTCTAGTACCTTTGTCACCAGCTCTCACCCAGAAAGTATGCCACCATTACCTTCTTGTTCTTCCCAAATGAAAGTTAATACTCTGCCTTCTTCATGTTTATCTTGAGGTATCCCTTTTGTATCACTGCTCCAATATCACTTAGACCCTTCTCTACATTTTTCTCTGAAGTTACTAAGTATTAATGCATTGTCTGCAAATACTCCAACATTTCCCCAAGTATCCTGTTCTATCCTAATAAATCCTTCTTCTGCCCCCTCTTTCTTAACCCTAGAGAGGTAATGCTACCTTTGCTGTTACATTTAAGGTAAAGGGTAGTCTGTGAGACTACCAAAGTAAATTGCAATATTTTATTGAAAGCCATGCTATAACTTTAAAACTCGATTGCATATTTATTAATCAATATGTTGCAATGCACAATACGCAATTTATTTTAAATTTTCACATTAAATACAAATTTGCCCATGCTGATTACCACAGATTGCTCTGGAGCACCAGTGGCATGAACATTGCATCACGCGTTTAATTTCTGAAGGGCAGAAGGAAAAAATTCGACGATTTCATGTAACCCATGTGTTTCCACACTCAATAGCTTAACTTTTGGTTGTGGGGAGGGGGGGGCTTTGGGGACGGGGACCTGGTAGGAGATAGGCGTGAGTTGAGGACTAAAACCCGCAGACCTGACCGTGCCATAGGCGGGATACGGGTATGGCTACCAATTGCTAGGCTGCCCCTTAGTCATACTGCACCGCGCCGCTCAGTTGTCATGCAGAGCTGCTCTTACTATTAGACTGCCCCTATAGTCATACTGCAGCGGGCTACACAGGTGTCATGCAGAGCTGCACAGCTACAAGAAGTTTTACAAACGTGGATGGTAAAGGTAGTCTGTGAGACTACCAGCTACCAAAAAAATATAGATTGGAATTAATTTATAAGAAAATTATTGCTTGGATCCTCATTAATCAGAAAAAAATGAAGGTACTGAAAATTTCAGGGACATCGCATGCTTAGAAACCAACGATCTGTGATTTTTGTTAGATGACGGTAGTCTGTCAGACTACCCTTTACCTTTCTAGGGTTAATACCTCTAAAACTACCTGTTGTGAAGCACTATCATATGCTATATCCAAATCAATCAAGATGGCATGGAGATCATTCTTGGCTGCCTGTTGCATTTCTATTTTCTGCCAGAAAATGAAGATTGGTTACATTGTGGACCTATCTGGCATGAACCCAAACTGATTTCCCCAGAAATTATCTCTATCCTGAAGGAGACATTCAATTGCTCTCTCCCAGAACTTCATTGAATGGCTGATAAAAATAACGCACTAGTGCTCACTTCTATAAAAAGGTTTCGAAATTAATTTTTACTGCTTTTCCCAGATGAATGCACGTTAGATTAAGGGGAAAATACTGAAAAAAAATCTTTGTTGTGCCATTCTAAAAATAAACTATGGCAACTATAGTTGCCACTGAGCACTAACAATATCATAATATATTAATTAAAATATGTCAAAGAAACAGGGTTCAAATGATTATGGTTTTAAATGAGTTCTTCCTTTTCATCATCACCTCACCCTTTTCTCATCTGTGCAGGGGCAGGGTCTGCAGGTTGTTATCCTCCACTCCCGCCTATGCTCCATCAAGTCCCCACTCACCACACATCCCTCCCACACACCACATCACCTCACATCCCTCTGAACCACCTGCTCTCACGTCTGTTTTTGGCGTCCCCCACTTCTGGTAGTCAGGTTCTTGCCAATATAATTTCTGGTTGAGGAGAGAGATGATGATATCCAGTAATATGCATTATACCAATGAAAGTGGAAACTTCATCAAATGAGGTCTGCAGATTATAATTTCCTTTCTGTCCTGCATATAGATTTGTTTGATGAACTATTAGGTTCATTAAAACATGTGTAAAGAATACTTTAAATGCATCCATCCAATGGGGCTATAATTGTGTTCTTTAAAAAAATCCATGGTAGACGGCCCAATAGCATGACGCCCAATGGCCCAATAGGCCCATAGACGGCCCAATAGCATGACGCCCAATGGCCAATAGGCCCAATGGCCCATGGGCCCAATAGCATTGACGGCTATTCAGGGTCATTATCTTCAAATTTAACACTAACTTCTGCCCTTAATATTAGTTTAAGAAAATGTGATACATCACTAATGATATCATCTGACAAATCAGAATCTTCATCAGTAACCACATGGCCCAATTCAATTGGTGGTATAATAGCTGTGATCTTATTTCTCTTGGAACTTATTTCACCATTTTCCTCATCTTCGCTAATAAGTTCATCTACAGTAGGCCCTATTTATAGCATCTAAAGATGACCTAAAATTAGGCATGAGCCTGACTCCTGTTGCATTATAGTAACAAACATTATTATAACCAACAAAACATTAATTACCTGCCAAAATGTATATTTTGGATGTAATATGCAGTTTTGGAACAGTGGGGTAGGCCAACAGACAACCACCCAATATTTCTGTGGGTTTTAGACACCTGGCAAGGGTGTCCCTAGTCAGAGGACCCACAGACCTGACCCCGCCTTAGGTGATGATGAAAGATGGCCTACAATTATAATACACTCACTTATGAAGAGTACACCAATAACATAGCAGAAATTTTTAACAAAATCTCATATGCTACTGCTTGTGCTCAGTGGCAGCTTTAGTGGTCACCAAAGTTAAACACACTGTTGCAGAAGAATTCGTATTAAAATGTATTAAAAAAAATACAATCTAATAGGAAATACATAAAACTAGTAAAATAACGCATAATAATTATAAGATTAACAAAACGAGCTAAGAATACTCACATGGTATTAGAGCAAAGAGATTGCAAAACTTTTGGCATGGGGAAAAAATTAAAATTTCTTACAAAGACAAAATAGTGCAGGGTTCAAACCATTAATACTGCTGTACAAGATGGTAATCTTGTTGCTAATAACTAAATTACGAAAAAAAGTTAACCACACTTATTTTAAAAACTAATGGGTTAACACAATTACCACAGTATTGGACATCACCTGTGCCTGTGAAGAGTGGTACTATCGAATTCCTTGGCCACCTGATACCTGTGATCCATAATCTACACCATACCTCAATGTAGATTCAGTCTGAGCCCACAGCTTTTCATTTTCCTAACGACCCTGAGTATTTCTTTCTCCTCAACCCAGTCCATCATTTCAGAAGTGATAAGATGGGCGCCCATGTCATCTCCCCTTCCTATGTCTTTTGGGTGTGTGAATTATTGAGGGAATACAGACAAACCACTCATCTATGGAACCCCCCCTCCATCAATGGACTTTGCATGCAAAGGATAGGAGGAAGAGATGATAGTAAAATAAAAAATGTCTCATTTACCAAATTCAATTGACAGTTTGTTACAATTCATTGATACAACAGATAACCCTTCCATTGAAGCTTATTATACTAACACCTCTGCAAGCAGAAGAATTAAAAATTTGTGAGCAGAACTAGTTGGGAAAGCAATTAAAGTTGGATTCATTTTTAAGCTTAAACATCCATAAATCGTCTCTCCAACACTTGGCCAGAGCATCCCAAGCACTAGCACTGAAGAAATACTGGTAGTAGCCACCACCAGTGTTTAGCTTCTAGTACATAACTACTGATAGTTATTATAGCGGTTTTTATAACTCAAAAAAATCCCTTCCCAACTGTGGACATTTGGCTTTAATGGACCACCCCTCCCCTTTATTAGTCTGTATATGAGAGGTTTGTCTATAGATATAATCAAAGATACATTCCTATTAAACTCAATATTAATCCACATTCAGTTTTGCACAAGCTTGGTGTATTAGAATACAAAGAAGGTGTTAACCTACCCATAAGTCTTTTGTAGCCTCCCTGTCCCCAGTAGTTAACTCCAAGTGTAAATCTCCACCACTTGAATACATTTCCATAACCTAATTGAGAAAAATATTGTTTACAACAAAAGTCTTATAATTATGTATTAATTGATTTATCTTAACCCCTTGAAGTATGAACTGTTACCTGAAGTGTAGAGTTGTGTGGATTATAAATATTTATTAATGGTGAAAACACTGTGTGAAGTGGCACTCTGGCCCCAATAAACGGTCGTAGCCGATATGGATTTGGCACTCCAACGCCCTTTACCTGAAAATTTGAATTCACATTAATGCAGAAGTTGTACAAGGCGAAAATGCATTCAACATCATTATAATCTCTTCTTCCACTCCTAACCTGATAGTCAAAAGTGCCAATGGCAGTATGGATGTATAACATGCTTTGTACAGGGCCCTCATGCCTTGCTAAGAAAATGATGTCAAAAGTAGTGTTATCTCCTGGAGGAATCACCTATCAAATAAAAAGAATAACATTAGAAATCTATATAAAACAACATGTAAATGCAGGTTTGTTCAAAACCTCAAATCTCCAAAAGCTCTTCACCCATTGCTTTGGAATTTTGACATGACGTTGCACACTGATTGAGCAGTAATGTTATATATACCTATCATATGGACGTCACACCTGTGACAGGTAAAAACAGGTAAAGTTGTACCTGGGGTTCCAAGCATAAACTTGGTTCTTAACCCGAAACGTTCATAACTCAAAACAATAAAGTAGAGACAATCTGTTTCAAGATAAAATGAAATCTTTTACTGCTGTGTAGCGAGGCTAATGAAAGCGAGACTGTGGGCATTCCAAAATGGATTAGGGCTAAGCGTGGTTAGTACTGCATGGTCTTCATTTGTACTGCTCTCCTTCACCTCCATATGCAACCCAAAGCACTGTTTGTAACTGAAGAAAAAACTTTCAAATTTGTTATTCGTAACTGACACTGTTCGTGACCTGAGGCGTTCATAACCCCAGGTACCACTGCATTCCAATTCATACATTTCACAATAGAAGATACATTTATGAAATGAAATAAATGTGTGCACCAAAAGAGTTTGAATCATGGTCAGGAAGTTGATTTTGAATGTGTATTACAACTCATTCCAAAACACTTGGGACAACTGCAGTAGAACACACAATTAGTAGTTTAACTTTCTCGATTGCTAGGTAATAATCTAGAACAGTGGTTGGCAAACGCATCAGTCAAAAGAGCCAAATATGAACAATACGATGATTGAGATTTCTTTCGAGAGCCAAATTTCTTAAACAAACTATCTAGGTATTAACACCATTTATTAACTTAATAATGATCTTATTTACTGATCAAGAAGATAGTTTGGTCATCAATGTGTGATTTTTGAATGCATCAAGCAATGAACTCATTCAACTCATGTGAAAGTCCAGAGGCGTCGCTAGGGTTGCATTCAACTCTCCTATCGTCATGCAATAGCTAAGAACTTTTAGCTGCCGGCATCTACAGTACATAATATAACCAACCGACTACTGAGATAGTGGCGAAATCACAGTTGTAAAGGCCAAGATATGAGACCTATTCTGAATGCTAAAGTTTTTCAGATCCTCTGACGTTACTCACACAAGAATGCTACAATAATGAATATGGCCATGTGGGCCCACAAATTCTTCTGGAAGCCATTATCACTGAATACTGTACACTGGTGCATCCACAAATGCAAACTGAAATTACATTGCACAACAAAAGCTACACATTAACAAACGACAGCAATGTCATCATCTGATATGGGTTTGGGCCCATCGCAATTTGATTCAAGCACACTGGAAGAACATATTGTGGTCTAATGATTCAACCTTTATGGCTGTTTATGGCAATAATGGATGCCATATACTCAGGGCCAAATTTGAAACGGATATCCCTGAGTGCTACTGGCATTCTGTACAGAAACCAGCATCTGTAATGGTCTAGGGCTGTGTTAGTGGCCAGGTAATGGGACCCTTGGACATCTGCAATGACACCATCAATGCTGTAGCATATATAGATTTTGGAACAAGTGATTGTGCATTCAAGACAACACCAAACCACATACAGTGTGCATTACTTCTGCATGGCTAAGTAGGCAGCACGTTGGTGTGTTGGATCGGTCACCAATAGAAAATGAATGAAAAATATGCATATTATGAATAAAATGGCATATTATGAAATGAAAAATATGACAGCAATGACCCCAGATGGTTGAACAGCTGAAAACCTACATCCAGCAGGAATGGGACAGATTTCTAGTTGCACTGTTAGAAAGAGGTGATGGCAAACCATGGTAAATGCAGTGCTGTCCCAAATTCTTTGGAGTGTCTTGCATGTGCCAAAAAGGAAACCACCTGTATCATTATTTCGGCACCTGTCCAACAAATTATTCGGTTTATTCATATAGTTCACACTGTCCCAACTTATTCAGAAATGAGTTTTGTAATAATCCACAAAGAGCATAAAATAATTCTCCACTTGAAGTGAACTTGGCATTTCTTGGTTGGCCATAATTTCTTCTCATTTTTCAACCTGCCCAGTTAATTAATTAATTATAGTAAAACTAATTTGATGAAGTGCCACAACCCATCTAGTTAGAATTTTTGCAGGGCCATTAAGGCCTGGTAACGATTTTGCAATATTTTTGGATTTCTCTTTAGCATGAGCTGAAGAGAACTTTATGTTGTACCACAATTCGTCATTCTCCTTACTAAAATTTTCTCTAGTAGGAACATCATCATTTTCATCATCCGAATACCCCACCTATTCTGAAACACTATTGTGATCAGATTTCTGAATCCTTTCTTCTTTGTCCAATGAAAATTCACAGCCACATTCAAAAATATTATAGTCGTGGCCTCTAAAAAAAACCCACTGTCTAACTTGGCTCTTATTAAATAAAAAATGTTACTGTTTTGCATACACTGTAAGCTACATGTGTGTAGCTAAAATAAAACAACATTTAACCTAGAGAGACCAAAATTACCAAAAAAAAAAATTTTTTTTCGTTTTCTGCGAAAATACACCATAATTGTTTTTTTGCATGATTTCAAGGCAGTACCACATATAAATGGAAAAGTGGCATCAATTTTCCATATGGCCAAGGGTTAGGCCATACCTCCCTCTACTTCATCATCATCATCATACCCTTCTCCCGCCTATGGCGGGGTCGGGTCTGCGGGTTCTATCCCTCCACACCCGTCTATCTCCCACCAGGTCCCCGTCCACTCCACACACCGCCATCGCCAGGCACTGAGGGGCCCATTCCCCTACACCAGTCAGCAGTTCGTCCAAAACCAGGATGAGAAGATATGGACTAAGTGCTGAACCTTGGTGCACCCCAACTTTCACTGGAATGCCCCTAGTGTTTCCCCAAGGTGTCCTTAACTTGGCAGTGGAGCCATATCCTGAATTACTCTAATAAACCCTTCTGCTACCCCACGTTTTCGTAATACTCCCCAAACTACCTGCTGTTGGACACTGTCAAAGGCCTTCTCCATGTCAATAAAGATGGCATAGAGGTCTTTCTTTGCTGTCCTATACTTTTCTACCATCTGTCTCAGAATGAAGATAGGATCCATTGTGGACCAACCTGGCATAAACTCAAACTGATTTCCACAGACACTAGTTCTATCCCTGAGGCGACGTTCCATTACTCTCTCCCAGAGCTTCATGGAGTGGCTCATTAGCTTTATACCTCTATAGTTGCCACAGTCTTGGACATCCCCTTTACCCTTGTAGAGTGGTACTATCCAACTCTCTCGCCATGCAGATGGCATTCTATCTCCACTAGCTATCTTATTGAAGAGATTCCCTAACCACTTGCTACCTGTCATCCCTAGGCTATGCCATACTTGAATGGGGATTCCATCTGGGCCTACAGCTTTTCTCCCTTTCATCATCCTAAGTGCCCTGGCTACTTCCTCCTCTGTTACCTGGTCCACAAGACCTGCTGGAGGAGGACTGGTGGCAACGTCCTCATCTCCTCCTGCTTCATTCAAGAGGTTTTGGAAGTACTCCTCCCATCTCCTCTTTACCTTTGTTGGAGAGAGCAGGACGCTACCTAAGCCATCCTTCACTGTTATGGCTCGGGGTATATCTTTTGCTGCCCTATCTCTAGCCTTAGCCAGTTTGAAAACTTCTCTCTCACCTTCCTTTGTCCCTAACTGCTGATAGAGGGCCTCATACTTCTGGTGCTTGGCCCAGGCAATATCCCTCCTAGCAGTGGTCTTGGCCTGCCTATACTGAGCCTTCGACTCCTGATCCCCTCTTACCTGCCACCTGTGGAAAGCAGCCTTCTTTTGTTTGATGGCTGCTTCTACCTCCTCATTCCACCACCAGGACTGCCTGTTACCTTGGACAGTGCCTCCCACTCTACCCTGCCCCAAGATGGTTTTCCCACAGGCTCGAATTTTGCATGCAAGCCTGTCCCACATGGCATCTGTTGTCCCTTACCAATCCCAGTCTACCTGCCTGTGAACTTCTTGTATAAATTCCTCTGTCTTGGTGGGAAGTTTCCACCACCTGATGACCTGCTCTCCTCTCCAAGAATGGGCCTTGCTTGCTGCTTTCACTAATAGTTCTATCATAAGTAGCCTATGGCCACATTCCTTTTGAAAATTTTCACTGGGGAGTGCCCAGCAATCACGGACCTCCAATCTATGCTGCCGTTGGATCATAAACAAAATCTACCTGGGACATACCTTGTGGTGACTGGTATGTGATTAGATGCTTGTCCCTCTTTCTAAACCATGTATTTGCCAAAGAAAGGCCAAGTGCATTTGCTGTGTCGAGGATTCGCTGCCCATCTATGCTAACAGCTCCATACCCCCATCCCCCATGGACCTCCCCATAACCCTGATTGGCTTTGCCAACATGGCTATTAAAGTCCCTCCCAATAACTAAGCGCTCATTACCCTGGCATTGTCCTACTTGGGCCTCCAGTGAGTGCACTAGGTCCTCAAACTGTTCTGAAACCATCATTTGTGGATTCATCCAGACCTGCCTGGGGGGCATAAGCACTGATGAGGTGGTGCACTACTCCCTGCCAAACCACTGTGACTAGCATTAGCATGCTATTAATATGCTTTACTTTGGTGACCCCTTGCTGCAGCTCCCTATCTAATACTATGCCCACCCTAATTAGTCCCCCTTCACTAGCTGTGTATATAAGTTTGTATCCCTCACCAAGGGCCCGTGATCTGTTCCCCTTCCACCGTGTTTCCTGGAGAAAAGCTACCTGAATTCTCCTATGTTTTAGGGTGTTAACTGGTTCCCCTGCTTTGCCTGTGAGGGACCCCACATTCCACGTTCCTAATCTAAGGGTTTTTGCCCCAATGCTATCTGAGCGTGCTCCGACTGGGGCCACCCCAGCAGGGCATCTTGAGCTCACAGGAATGTTGGCACTGCTTGCAGTGAGGGGATGCCGCCGTTACCCACAGTGGACACAAAGTGCACCATCTGCCATGGGGCCCGAGGTCCCAACCCCCACGGCATTGCAAGTCACTGAGGACTGTGGCCTTGGGTCAACCTGTGAATCCCTATCGCACATGGGGCCACAGGGCAACAAGTAAACAGACTAAACTAATGAGCAAACATAGCGCCACCTAGTGTGTCTGACCATAATAACAATAATACAATAATAACAATAACATAATAACACTAGTGCAACAATAACAGTAATAACAATTACAAGAAGAACAATAAAGATCAACAAAGGTGGTGGGAGTTATTTTATAAGGATGGATGAAAAAAATAAAAAATAATAAGAATAATAAGAGGTTTTTTTTTGATGAAGGGTTGGTGCCTCCTTTGCAGTGTAGTGCCTGCTGGAGTAGACGCTAAACGCCACACCACGGCACAGAGAAGGACACAAGGTTAGGTTTAGGGAGCCCAACCTCGCGATCAACTCCTAAAGTCGCAGACACCCCACCAACACCCTCACCCCTACCTTAACCTTGATTCCTGTGGTTGCCGCCTTTAAAAAAGGTGGCGCTTTCTATTTGGGTGTCCTTGGATATCTCGAAAATTGAAAAAAATCGCACCACACGAAATAGCACCAACACAAGGAGCATGCGCCACCTAGTGGTCCCCATACCTCTCTCTACTTAGAAAATAAATATTTTACTGTTACCTACAGCCACCGTTTCATAGTAATCCTGTAAAGCCAAACATAAAAAAAACCATACGTCTGCTAAAGAACCCATCTCAAAAGTATTTCCAAATTTGAAAGAATGTGGAATACAGAGTTTGCAATAAGCCCATGCAGCATGTTTTTCAAAACTCAACCTGGTATTTATAAAAAATGTATTCTAAGTGTGTACCTCAAAAAAATTCTGCCAAGAAAATTCTAAATTGGCTGCTTAACCCTAGAGAGATAATGCTCCCTTTACTGTTACATTGCAGGTAATGGATAGTTGGTGAGATTACCACAGTAAATTCCAATATTTTATCAAAGTGCAGGGCTATAACTTTAGAAATTAATTGCATATTTATTAATCAATATGCTGCAAAGCAAAACACACAATTTATTTTAAATTTTCACATTCAATACATATTTATCCTCAATGATTACCACAGATTGCTCGGCAGCATCAGTGGCATGAATATTGCATCACCCATTTCAATTTTGAAGAGCAGAAGGAACAAACCTGACGATTTCATGTAGCAGATATGTTTGCACCCTCCATAGCTTGACTTTTGGTTAGGGCGCCTTTGGTCTCCCCTGCCCAGGGTGCTTGACGACCACCTGGATTCCAGAAATTGACTTAATGAACTCCTTCTCATCTCTTTTAATTACGAGTCCATACAACCTCAACTTATTCTACCTCATAATTTGGGGATGTCCACCACTCCCAGGTTACCTATAATATACTCATTCTTAATTCTATCAGCTGTTGACACCATGCTCATGTACCACAGCATTCACATCTCAGCTTGTTACTTTCTACTGAAGTGGCTCTCTTCCCTGCCTAACACTCAGGTACTGTGCTTCATTGCAAATAGTGCTTCACTACGAATTACAGGTGTCATGCAGAACTGTGCAACTTCAGCATCTTTACCTAATGTGGATGGTAAAGGTAGTCTGTGAGACTACCAGCTACCAATAAAAAATATAGATTGGAATTAATTTATAAGGAAATCATTGCATGGATCGTTATTAATTAGAAAAGAATGAAGGTACTGAAAATTTCAGGGACATCACATGCTTAGAAACCAATGATCAACGATTTTTGTAAGATTCAGGTAGTCTGATAGACTACCATTTACCAATCTAGGTTTAATTAAGCAAGTTATTATGCAAGGATGAAAATGAGCCACTTCCACAGGCATTATTCAGATTTTTAGACTTTAGAAGAGATGGGCCTTTTATCAGTAAGTCCAGCATCCCTATGAAAATTGTTCCTGCAGAGAACATTTTCTATGGCCAATTCCAATGAACATGCAGCTTCAAATGTAATTTCAACTGAACCTAATGTGTACAAAGGAGATCTTATCCATTTGGATGTCATGGCACATGCATGTTAATGCATTTTACAATACCGTATTTATTCCAATAACAGCCACCCTCTATTAAGCGCCACACAATCAGGGCCAAAAAAGTAATAAACGCCGCCCTCCAATAATCGCTGCAGCGATTTTTTGCTAGTGTAAAATATTTTTGGAAGAAGCAGTGGGGGTAGGCCGGCATACCCTCACATACATCGCCCTCATACCCTTATCATGCCTGTGGCAGGTTCGCGTCTGCGAATTTTAACCCTCCTCTCCCATCTATCTTCCACCAGGTCCTCATCCCCACACACTGCCAATGCCTTTACAGACAACCAGCTCCCAAGTCTGCTTTGGTCTCCCCCTACCCTGGGTGCTTCCGACCACCTGCTTTCCTCAAATGGACCTAACGAGCTCCTCTCTTCTTCTCATTGTGTCCATACCACCTCAACCTATTCATCCTCATTTTTTTGGCGATGACCACCACTCCAAGGCTACCTCGAATATACTGATTCCTAATTCTATCAGCTCTCAACACGTCACTCATGTACCACATTACTGCAGCATTGGCATCTTGGCTACTTGCATTCTATTGGCATGGCTCTTCTTCAATGCCCTACCCTCTGATTTATATATAGCATAGTTGTCCTAACAACTGCCCTGTAGAACTTCCCATTTAACTTGATGGAGACCCTCCTATCACACATGACTCTGTTTACCTGTCTCCACTTCACCCATCCCCCATTGATTCTATGGATCGCATCAGACAGCCTTAGCCAATATTCCTGTGGGTTTCCAGACGCCTTGCTGGGTGACCCCAGTCAGAGGACGTTCAGTGAACCAGAAGAACCGACCCTGCCACAAGCGGGATAAGGGTATGATGATGACTGCCAATATCGTTGACAAAAAGTTCACAAATTATATAAACGCCGCCTTCTAATAAACGCCGCCCTCTAATAAGTGCCGCCCTCTAATAAGTGCCGCACCAAAAACGCCATGAAATAAATAAACGGCGTGGCATTTATTGGAATAAATACGGTACCTTGAGTCTAATGCAATTTTGATTCTGTGTGAATAAATTTTTGATTTAAGCTCCAAGTCTTCTTGAAAACCAGTAGTAGGCATTTCAAGATTCACGTCAATTAATAAAAAAAATATGTTAACTACGCTTGAAACTCTAAAAAAATGAGAGACGGGTTTTATTAGGGGCCATGGGTTTTTTTTTTATAAACATTGGGTTTTGTTAAAGTTTCACTTTTTTGAAAATACCAAAAATTATGACCAATGAATAGATAAAAGTACTGATACATCTGTGCAACATGTAGCCATGATAAAAGAACAGAAAAAAACTTGGTAAATGGATACTTACAGAAAATTGAAAAATGGGCTTTTTTAGAGGCCACGACTATATGTTCTTGTCCACCCTATTAATCAAGTTACCCACACAGAATTTGCTCATAACCTCCTTTACCTAATTTCCTCTAATAAGTATATACAGTTGAACTCGGATATAAGAGACACCTTGGGAAATCCAAAATAGTCTCTTATATCTGAGTTTCTCTTATATCCAGGCAATGTAAAAACGACCATATTTTGCAATATGGTATGCATTTCTAAGTACAGTACTGTAATTCTCAATTTTAATGTTGATTATGCTTCATAACATTCCAAAACAGATTCAAAATTCCAGATTTAAAAACTATACAGTATCATCATCATCATACCCTTATCCCGCATGTGGCAGGATTGGGTCTGCAGGTTCACTGCACATACTCTGAATGTGGGCACCCCAGGCAGGCATCTCAAGCCCACAGGAATATGGCTGGGTAGTGTGTGGGGGATGCCAACCTACCCAACTTATTCAAGCATAACATTATACAACAAAGCAACTCCTAACCCTTTTCCCGCCTATGGCAGGGTCGGGAACACATTTGTCCCTCTGAATGGACACAGGATGATATGTTAGTCACAGTTTTTTCTACAGACGGTTGCCGGCTGGCTTATTTATCGTTCGTTGGGGAATGCTACCGACGCCAGGGGGCGTGCTCCTCTACCTGGAAATTTTGCCTCATCTACCCGTTGCATAGTATAGAGGGTTCTTTTACATTCAAGTGCCATGGAACCCCCACACGGGACCTAGGCTTAACTTCTCATCTGAAAGAAGGCACACTTGCAGCTGACCAACAACAGCCCAGTATCAAACCTAGAACTACTGGCGTAGTCGTTGAGCGTGCTAACCACTACGCCAAAACACGGCAGGTCCACATTATATAACCAAAATAGAAATTTGGCATGTAAATTAATGTTTTGTTGGTTATAATAGTGCATGGTGTCTGACCTATTCTACAATAACTATGCACAATAGGGATATTCCTGACTTAAAAACTATACAGTATATTACAGTATACTGGTATTTATCCATAGGGATATGGATAAATACCAGTCCACTGCATAGGTCTATTGTGGAGACTGCATAAACCCTACACTAATGGGACGATTTTTGTGTATTAGTGGTACCCAGTTTTTCAAAGCAGTCACCCGTGCTAGTACTAGCTGGGGTTGCATTGCTTTACTTCAGTGATCAGAGAAGAAATGGTGTGTCCAATGCAATAAGCTACTTTAGGGATATGGTTGTTGTTTTTGTTTTAGGGCCCTTCAACTACAAAGGTCATAAGAGCCCCGTCCACAGTATAGTTCTGATGCAAGGACTGCACAGACACTACACTATTGCGACGATTTTTGGGTATTAGCAGTACCCAATTTTCCCAAGTGGTCACTCATGTCAGTGCTAGCTAGGGTTGTGCTGCTTAACTTCAGTGATCAGATGAGAACTGGTGTGTCCAACACAATAAGCTGCTCTAGGGATATGGTTGTGTGGGATGAGAAGGGACAAGGTGGGAGATTGATGGGAGTGGAGAGCTATAACCTGCACACCCGAAGAAATATGATTTTGAATTGAATCTGCTTCTTTAAAGCTTTGCTTTCCACCATATGCTCGACATCATAAAATGCCTGTGCAGGACGTCATAACATACACTGTTCAGCATGGATCACTCAGTCTCATTATTCTCTTATATCTGAGTGAAAAATCAAAATTGTCAAAATGTACTCTCTCATATAGGCGAGTTTCTCTTTTATCCAGGTCTCTTATACCCATGTACATCAACATGTAAAGCATAGGACATGCAGATGGGAATTCAAAATGGCTCTCTTATAACTTAGATTCTCTTTTATCCAAGTCTCTTATAAGTAAGTTGGACTGTATTTTATATTAAGATTCCCTCCTGTATTGGAAAATAAAAGCCATATCTCCCAAGACTTTCTTAAATAATAAAAAACAAACAGAAGCTTCTATACCATCAATTTTGGCTACATAACCATATGCATTCATGAACTTCATTCACTATCTAAGGTCAATTTGACTTTGAACCCAAAAAACAAGAAGATGGCTGAAGGTAGAAGGTTGACATTGAACTGGAACCTAGGCAATGAGTCTATTTAAAAGTACCTAGAAGGGCACTAGATTTGGTTGGGGTTTAATTGGTTTATGTACAGTATTGAAATTTTGTGAATGGTTAACTAAATTCATCAATGCATCCACTGAGGGTTAAGTGTCCACCCATTAAGTGATATGCTACATATGTTCAAATAAACTGATGTTCAAAATTTAAAGATCAAAGGCATTTATTAAAAATATGGAACTCAAAATTGGAAAATATATCTTGAAATAACACAAGATGAAGCATTGAATTTGTAGTTATACACCTATGTGCAGATGGTGCCACAACCATTGGAAGACTAAAATAGGGTCAATTGTTACTCTGATGTAACGAATTTCTAAAGACAAAAATGCTCTAAGTGTTTTATAATATTCTCTCACATAGCATAAGAAGTATACTCCATGCACCCAAAGTGTCAGTTGGGAATAATGAACTTTTCCAATAATAAAGGGTAAGGTTTTAAATGAATGCTTTTGGAATGCCCATCACTGTTTTACCACGCTTTGATGACCATTGTAAAACATTAAAAAAATTCTGATTTTTCAACCTTTGGCAAGTTTTCACCCTTCACTGTTGTAGCAAGCATACGGTTGGCTCTCTTTTTATGCAGGTTCTTTTCATGCGATTTCCAAGTTACATGGTTTACATTTGGTTAAAAAAAATTTCGCCAAATATGCATACTGTATGCTTGTTCAGGAAGTATAGGCCCATGACACTGATAAAATCCACCGACCATTGTATTAGTCAGTCAAAGACGTTTCAGACTGTTAGAAATTAGCATACATAATAGGGGCATACATATTAGCATACATGTGTTAGAAAAGTCGAGGTGTCTTCTCAGATTTTTGCCAATATTTTAAAACTGAGTGGAGCTTTATCAAGAAACGTAAGTAAGGAATTAATTTATAGGATTATTAAACTTGAAAGTAAGCAATCCATAATGATTTTAGAAACGAATTATAACTGATTTTCACAGGTTTGTGGCATTGGTAATTATATGTACCCATAGGTCTACAGGACTGCATAAAGCAATGTGGCTGATAGAATACAAATGAGACTTTAGATTATTGCTTTCATTTGCCAAGTGATGTTTGTGAATCTGCTGATGAATCTTCATCTGAACATGACTCAGAACATGTAGAAGTAGCACAAATATTGGAAAAATTAGCAGGTGGTGGTGACCTGCTTCATAATTCAGACAGTGAATCTCCTGGCAAGTGCTTTGGAATTATAAATTATATACTTTGAAACAAATTAATTTGATTGTGAACTTGATATTTTAGAAAATGATATTGTATATAATGCGGATACATCTGATGATAATGGAGATGACATCTATCAGCAGTGGCAAAACATTGACATGAAAACAGAAATTATGAATATCATTTTGTTAGAAGGTATGGTTGCAAGTATCTGGTGGAATTCAAAAATAGAATTTAGTAGCCTAATGCTTTTCTGATATATTTTGTCCAGGACCTATAGAAGATCAATTTTCCCATTGCAAAACTAAGACAGACTACTTTATGGTTTTCATGGAAAAAGATACGCTGAAGCAATTAATTTACCCACCAAATTTACATGCAACTCAGAACTCTGATAGATTTCAACCATTACAGTTACAAGAGCTTTATGTATTTCTTGCTATAAATCTAATGACTGGTTACCATAAAGTCCCTTCTCTGCAGCTGTATTGGCATCAAGATGGAGATGTGAATGTCCCAATAATAGCCAACAGCATGATAAGGGAAAGGTTCAAGGCAATACTATCAAACCTGCAAGTCAGTGATAATCCTTCTGTGCAAAATGGAGGTAGAGATAAATTATTTAAATTTCAACAATTTGTTGACACCTTGAATAAAATATTTATGAGTGTCTGGAAGCCTTCTCATTGCCAATCAATTGATGAAAGCATGGTCCTTTTCAAAGGAAGAAGCTCTGTCAAACAATACAATGCAATCCAAAAAACCAATCAAACGTGGGTACAAAATTTGGTGCAGAGGTGAAATGTCAGGATTTATTCGCCAATTTAAAATTTATCAAGGCAAAGCAGAAGCTTCCAGTGACACTCAAAAAAGTATGGACTGGGTGGACATGTTGTTTTGGACCTTACAGAGTGCTTGAGAGGAAAAGATTATATAGTTTTACTGGATAATTACTTTACAGGACATGACTTACTACAATTCCTAAAAGTACAAGGTATATCAGCTTGTGGAACAATTCAGCATAAGAGAAAAGGGATACAAATACTATGCAATGATTTAAAACTAAAAAAAAAAGAGAGAGAATATGATTTTAGAATAACTCATCAGAGACTGTCTGTGTTCAAATAGGAAGATAATAGAGTTGTGTTTTTTTTCTTCAAATTACCATGGTAATGAGGAGGATATCATTTTGAGAACACAAGCTGATGGCACAAAAAAGGAAATTCCATGTTCAAAAATTGTAAAACATTATAATGAGCAAATGGGTGGGGTAGATAAAGCTGATCATCTTAGGTCATTATATAGCATTGACAGAAAGTCTGTAAAATGGTGGCATCGATTATTTTGGGCATTAGTTGACATGGCTCTTTCAAGTTCAGATATTTGTTATTGCAAAATGAATGAAAAATTCCAATGATTGACTTAAGGAGAAATTTTGTTAGGGGCTTGTTTCTGCTTGGAACACGAAAAGATAAAATACAAAGAGGTTCAATTCATTTACTACCAGCATCAAAAAGAAGGAAAGGTTATTCATTGCTAAAAGATATAAGGCTAGTGAATTTTGGAGTTCATATGCCTACATTTTTCTCAGAATGTGGACAGTGTGAGGTATGCTCAATGACAAAAATTCAAATTAGGCCACACTGTAAGGAAAAAACCACTTTCTGGAGTATCACAGTGCATAATTTACACAACTTCATTTTTAAAGGATTTGTGTTGTGTTGTGTGATCTGTGTGTACTTTCAAGTACCATTTGTATACCTAATTAACATATTTGGATAAAAAAATTTTTTTTGCAAATTTATGTTTTTTGAAGTACTTTTATGTAATACATGAAAAGACTCAAACGAAACAATTTATACTATTCAGCTGGGTCTGAAAGGGATAATACGCACCCCGACTTTGCACCCATATTTTTGGGAAAAAAACTGCATATTATACATGAGATAATACAGTAAATATAAATACATTTTGAACATGCAAAGTAATATGAAGGAAAACAATTAGGAATTGCTGAGTCCTGTAATTGTTGGTTTATGTTATACCTATCATTTTAGAAGCCAAAAAAAACTATTTGGGTAGACAGCTATGAGAAACATAATAATCATTTAAAACAAATTCCAATTTTGACAAAATTATGTAAAAATTACGTTTTTTAATAATTATTAAAGTTTATTATTATTTATTAAAGTTAGTCTATCACACTAATAGTTAGTAATAGTGCAAGTATTTGGAAAGTTAGGTTTAAGGATTAATCGATCATAATAAACTGTGGGATATAAATGCATGAGTTTATTTCATTTACCAAATATAAAGCAGCATAAATGTATTTTCAGAATGAACAAGAATTTGAAAAATGGTAAGCAACTAATTTCTCAGTCACAAGAAATTCTTGTAAATAGTCACAGTTTAATGATGGATGAAAAAGTGCAAGGGAGAACTGCTCCAATGAGCAATGTTGCCCAAAGAGTGGCCACTGCAACTCAAGTTTCAGAAAGAACAGTCCACAAAATTCTGAAGAGGAATAAAACTGAGGAAAAAATTGGAAACTCCTGGGAAAAAGCATTCATATTGAACTCCTAGATGAATTTGATTTATCCATTGTAAGAAGAGTCATCAGGACACTAGGTGGCGCTGTCCGCTGTGCATCTTATTTTACCGAGGCAAGCAAATATTTTCGAATTTTGTTTGGATTTCGACAATTTCCAGCCTTCACTAGGGTTAAATCACCTTTTAAAGGCGTGAACCCCTACGTTTTGCCAGTATCAGGTAGGGCTGTAGGTGTTGGAGCATTTTTTTTGGGGGGGAGGGGGGCAGGGAACTAGTTAAGATTTGGCAATAAGCCTAACCTCATGACGTTCTCTGCCAATCCCACTGTCGTCTGCACTGTATGCAACCACGCTGCATTACAGGGCCAACTCCCTACAGCAAAGTATTTTAATTTAATTTAAATTCAATTTAATTACTTAACTAATTATTTTTAACATTATTAGCATGTAAGTTTTTCTTTAAGAGTAAGGTATACAGGGTAGAATGCCAAGTGAGTGTGAGAACTCCACTCATTTGGGGGTGATAAATCAATTGATGAGCGTCTCCTGTGGGGTTGGACGGCACCCCCTCACAGGTAGCCCTGCCACTATCACTGCAGGTTCTTTGCATCTGGCTGGGGTGCCTCCAGTCAGAGCTAACACACCAAATAAGGGGGTTAGGATGAGATTAGGGACATGGAATGTGGGGAACCTCTCAGGGAAAATGGGGAAACTAGTTGCAACCCTGAAGCTTAGGAAGATCAGTATTGCATTCATCCAAGAGACAAAGTGGAAGGGAAACAGGTCAAGGGCTCTTGGTGAGGGATACAAACTGACCTACACAGGTAGCAAAGAGGGGCAAAATGGGGTAGGGTATTGCATTAAGTAATGAGTTACAGCAGGGGATCACTTCAGTTCAGAGGGTCAGTAGTAGGATAATGTTAGTTACAGTTGTTTGGCAGGGTATTGGGAGCACATATGCCCCCAAGCAGGCCTGGGGGACACAAAGCAGAGTTTTGGGAGGACTTTGATGAGGTGGTACAGTCAGTAAGTAGCACAATTACACAGGGCAAGGGAAATGAGCGACTAATTATTGGGGGAGACTTTTATGCACACATGGGTAAGGATGGTCTGGGATATGAGGAAGTACATGGGGGAAGGGGGTATGGGGTGATCAACACAGAGGGGCAGAAGGTCCTTAAAACAGCAAGAGCACATGGCCTTGCATTAGCAAATACATGGTTCAGTAAGAGGGAAAAACACCTAATCACTTTCCAGTCACCACAGGAGAAATCCCAAATAGACTTTCTCATGGTTAGGAAGCAACATAGGGCAGAGATACAGGATTGCTTGGCACTACCCAGTGAGGATTTTCAGAAAGAGAGTGGCCATAAGTTGCTCATAATAGAATTATTAATAAAGGGGATAGTTAGGAAACACACCTGGAAAGGAGAATCAGTTATCAGGTGGTGGAAGTTACCCACCAAGGCAGATGAATTACAGCAGGAGGTTCTCAGACAGGTTGACTGGGACTGGGATGGGCCAGCTAATGCCATTTGGGATAAGGTTGCTAGGAAGATTAAGAGATGTGGAGAGCTGCTGTTTGGCATGGGTAGAGTAGGAGGCACTTACCAGGGGAGGCAGACATGGTGGTGGAATGAGGATGTGGAAGCAGCCATAAAAATAAAGATGATGGCTTTTCACAGATGTAGAGAAACAGGAGATCAGGTTTCAGAGGCAGATTATGTTCATGCAAGGAAAATGCCAGGAGAATTATTGTCCTGGCCAAGTACCAGAAGTATGAGACTATATGAAGAGCTGGGGACTAGGGATGGAGAGAAAGCAGTTTTTAGACTGGCCAAGACCAGGGACAGAACTAGTAAGGATGTCACCAGGGCCATAACGGTCAAGGATACCAATGGTAGGGTCCTGTTCCAACCAGCCGAGGTAATAAAAAGATGGGAAGAATACTACAAGATCCTCTTAAATGCTGCCAACTGTGCAACAGTTCTAGATAGCAACCCTCTTACTCCAGTGGCAGTGGACAGGGTGAGTGAGGATGAAGTAGTCGGTGTCCTTCAAAAGATGAAAGGTCAGAAAGCAGATAAGATACCCATGGACGTTTGGTGCACCTTGGGAACCACAGGAATTACATGGCTGGGGAAGCTTTTCAATAAGATAGCAAATGGTGACAGCATGCCATCTGCATGGAGAGAGTTGGATAGTTCCACTGTTCCAGGGCAAAAGGGATGCACAGGACCATGGAAACTACAGAGGCATAAAGGTAATGAGCCATTCTATGAAGCTGTGGGAGCAAGTCATAGAATGTTGCCTCAGAAATCGAACTAGTGTATGGGGAAATCAATTCGGGTTTATGCCAGGTAGGTCCACCATGGAACCAATCTTCATCCTATGACAGACGACAGAGAAGGACTATGATAGTGTCCCTAGACAGGTAGTATGGAGCATGATAAGAAAGAAAGGAGTTGATGAAGGCCATATTAGGATAGCACAGGATATGTATGAGGGTTCCATTGCTAGGGTGAGGACAGCATGGGGAAACACTGCATGCTTCAATGTGCAAGTTGGGTGCATCAAGGGTCAGCACTCAGCCCATATCTATTTACCCTAGTAATGGATGAGCTGCTGACAGGAATAGGGGAATGGGCCCCTCAGTGTCTGGCAATTGCTGATGATGTGTGGAGGCTGGAGCAGTCCAAAGATGCACAAAAGGGCTTGAAGAAGACTGAGTACTTAGCTTTCAATTTCAGTGGCCAGGGACAAGGGAGTGAGATCCATTGTGGGGGTGAGAAGATACCAGGGATGCAGGAGTTCCGGTATTCAGGATCAGTCTTCCAGAGCAATGAGGAGATAGATTCGAATGTGACCCATAGGATTAATGCAGGATGGCTGAAGTGGAGGCAGGCAAGCAGAGTCCTGCGTGACCGCTGGGTCCCAATAAAGTTGAAGGGCAAGGTTAACAAAACGGTCGTTCGGCCTGCTTTGCTGTATGGCGCAGAGTGTTGGGCAGTTAGGAAGAACCATGAAAGGCAAATGCAAGTGGCAGAGATGCAAATTCTGTGCTACATGAGTAGGGTCTCAAGAGCTGACAGAATCTGAAACACATCAGAGGTAGCTTGGGAGTGGGGGACATTGCAGAGAAGATGAGGAAGAGTTGTTTGAGGTGGTATGGGCAAGTTATGAGGAGGGGAGAGGAGGAGCTTATTAGGGCCATTATGGGACTGAGGGTGATTGGCAGCATCAGGGGTAGAGGAAGACCAAAACTTATGTGAGCACAGGTGGTGCAGAAGGACATAAGAGATATGTGGGGTGGATGGGGACCTAGTGGGGGATAGGCAGGAGTGGAGGATCAGAACCTGCACACCCGACCCTGCCTCAGGTGGGAGGAAGGTGAGATGATGATGATGATGAAGAGTCATCAATGAAATGTATCAAACAAATTCACCACTTCCTACTGTTAGGCTAATTGGGGTAGAATTGCAAAAGAAAAATGGAGTTTTATGGCAAAGATACAACTGTCCAAAAATATTAAAGAAACTGGGATTTAAATGGTGCAAACATGATGCAGGCAGAGAGCATGTCTGTGAAAAGCCATATATTCTTTCTGCCAGTAGACAGTAGTCTGGCTGGATGAAACCTGGATTCTCACTACTCATATAAGAAAAAATCATGGATGTATACCACGGGATCCAGAACGTTCACCCCCGAAATTTTGCACCTGGGTACTTTTCACCCCCAGAGCTTTTGCCCCCACATATTTTGCCCCTCGGACGTTTCGCCTCCCCCTGAACATTTCGCCCCTCGGATGTTTCGCCCCTGGGAGGGCAAATGGCCGTATTTCTGTTATTTTTTGTTATTCCATTTTATGTAAGGTAAAAATCAAGGTCTAGTGCCAACTGACCCTTGAGTAGATGCCAGCCTTTGATTTTTACCTTATTTTGGCCAGGTTTTTTTTTGTTATTGTGCTTTTACCTAGAAAAATAGTATTGTTCGTTCAGACCTTTTTCTGAGTGTTTCAAGGAATAGGAAAGGTGAAAATTCAGCAATTTCGGCAAGAATGCTATGCATTGTGGAGGACATCAACGATAGAAATTTAATAGACTTTCTGAGAGGCATAGCCTAAATATCTGGAAATTCACTTTACCATCTAATAAAAAAATGATATGAATTTAAAAAACCACTTGTGCCCTACAAATCGATGTGTTTAAGCTATATCTTTGCAGACTCCGTTTTTAAAATTCGGACATAAGGTAGTGACACGCGCATGCGCCAAATTTTACGTTGGTAGATTTAAGCATCGACGCTGCCACTATTTTTTTTAAGTACAATTTAGCAGACAAACATCTCTTGAAAGACTTTGACGACATAAATTTTACTTTTTAAGTTTGTGTTTACGTCATTTGCCCAATCTCTCTTATTACATTAAACAGAGCAACAAAAAACACCAGCCATTTACCCTCCCAGGGGCAAAACGTCCGAGGGGCAAAATGTGTGGGGCGAAAAGTACCCAGGGGCATAAATTGTCTGGGGCGAAACTTCCATAAACCATATACCACACAGGAGTCGCTATGGTGTGGCAGTTCCAGTTTCAAGAGGCAAAAGGCTAATTGTAGTGCATGCTGGTAGAACAGAGGGCTTCAAGGTCAAAAACAAAAAGTGGTGACTATTATGATGAAATGAATGCAGCCAATTTCAACCAATGGTTTACTTCTAACTTGATAAACAACCCTAATATACCTCACAACTCAATAATTAATTGTTGCACAAAAAAAAGGCAACCCAGAGTAGCTGACAAAACATTGTTTTAAGGAAGACAGAAATTATTTAAAACGTGAACTGCTACTGAAAGTTTAAAGCAATTTCCAGTGGTAAGAAGAAATTTGTAATAGATGAAACTGCTAAGGAAAGAGGACACACTGTTTTAAGACTTCCTCCTTACCACTATTTATTAAATCCAATTGAGCTTGTGTGGGCAAATGTTAAATAATATGTGGTAGGGCAGAATACTACATTTACCCCCGAAAGTGTGTTTGATTTGTGGAGAGAAGCCATTTTACAAGTTAGCCCATGAAATTGGAAAGTGTGTGTAAAGAAAACAATGTCAATTAGAGAAAAATATTGGGAGCTTGACAAAAATGTGGAAGACATAGAAGAATATCACAATCAAAAGATGATCATTAATATTGGCAGTGACAGTAGCAGTGAAGCATCTGAAACAGAGGATTCAAAATCTGATGTTGGTGCTGATTATGCCATTTCCCTTACTGATGGTTAAGTTTGTAAGATTCTGTTATTAAACATTTCCAAATGAGACTACACATATGATAATTATCTACCATGCAATCTATTTGAAATTTAAATTGTGACATTGCCTATTAAAAATTTATATGGAGATTTCTTCCTAAAAAAAGCAATTTTAATACAAATAAAGGGCTTGGAAATAGTAGTTATTTGCCATATTCCATTAAAACATAGAGTGCATTTTAATATACAGTGAAACCTCTCTAATTGGTACACCTGCAGGACCTAGCCAAAGGGTACCCATAAGAGGGGTATGGGTATATAAATTAATTAAAACAATATATTGTTTTATATTGTGCTTTATTAACTGCAAAAAATACATTGTATAATATATTTCACAAAATTATTGATGTACACAAATTTAATTTTTACAAACAAATCAATCAAGGGACGTTTGTCTACAATCAAGTTACCTTCTTATTTGCTGCCTATGGCAGGGTCGGGTACCCATCTTCCCCATCTGAATAGATGCAAGGGCGACCTTTTGGGCTGCATTTTCCCACAGCAAGATGCAGACTAAAGCTGCAACCCCTGTGCATATTTATTGTAGGTCTACTGTTCTTTGAGGTATTCCACCGATGCCAGGTGGCAAGCTCCTACACCTGGAAATGTTGCACCACCTGTCAGTTGCATAGCAGAAAGTTCTGTTAAGTATAAATGCCATTGAACGCCACATGGGATTATGGTTTTACTTCTAATCCAAAGGAAGGCGTACTCGGGGCATCTCTCTTGCAGAAGAGAAGGCAACCTGCCTTGGTCCAGCATATAACCTAGAACCACTGCTGCAGTTACCAAGCACCTTGCCCACTGCGTCACAGAGGCAGGATTTACCAATTACAGAGGGGGTTTTCTGAAAATGGTGACATGTATTAGGTGTACCAATAGAGGGGTGTAGCCATTACAGAGATGGTTTTCTGAAAATGGTGACATGTATTAGATGTACCAATGGAGGGGTGTACCCAATATAGAGGTGGTTTTCTGAAAGGTGGTGACATGTATGAGGTGTACCAACAGAGGGGTGTACCCATTAGAGAGGTGTACCGTTAAGCTGGGTAGACATAGCATTAACCCTATGGGCGAAAAATCGGTGCCTGAAAAATCTGTACCGATATGAGGGGTGTACCCTTTAGAGGGGTGTACCCATAGAGAGGTTTCACTGTAATATAATTAATATAATATAATTAACCCTAGAAAGGTAAAGGGTAGTCTGACAAACTACCATCATCTAACAAAAATCACAGATCATTGGTTTCTAAGCATGTGATGTCCCTGAAATTTTCCATTCCTTCATTTTTCTAATTACGCGAATGATTCTTTCTCCCTTTGTACTTAGCAGGGGACACACATCCCACCAGAGGTCCATCACACCCCAGCAGCAGCAGTCTGATAAACAGACTTAGGCTGTGAGATTTTCGCCTCTGGCTTAGTGTTTCCCAACCTAATTCCCTGATCATGTCAGACACACTATCCCTATGAGAAAAATGTGGAATACAATTCTTGCTGCCCTCCTCTGTATCCTTTCAATCTCCCAAGATAATTCCTGCCTGAAGGGAAACCAAATTGGACTACCATATGCCATAACTGGTCGCACCTTTGAAAAAAATATGCCATTTCCCTCACCTCCCTTGTGCTGTCCCAAAGAACCCTACAAATCAGATGGAGGAATTGACCTGCCCTCCCAACCAATTTATTTATATGATCCTTCCAGGTACCTTGGTTATTTAAAATTATTCCAAGACGCTTATATGTCCCAACTCTCTCAACCCTAACTCCACCTATATAGTAATCAAAATCAAGTAGCTCCCTAGATCTGGTTATTGTAAGAATCCTACTGAGATCTTATCTTATTGAGATCCTGTTGTAATTGTGTACAGGATGATAACCCCTCATCTAACACCCAGGCAGTGCATGTGTCCTCTGCAAATAGTTCAAGGAAGGAACTAATGTCAAATCCTATGTCATTCACATAGAGAATGTACAACAAAGGACCCAAAACACTTCCCTGAGGTACCCCTGATGTGGCTGGTTTCCATTCAGATGCACTACCCTTGTAAATTACCCTCTGTTGTCTATCAAGCAGATATGACCTTACCCACTGAGTAACCTTGCTACGTATCCCTCGACTTGACATTTTTGAAATCAGCTTATCATGGGGCACCATGACAAAAGCCTGTTCAAAGTCTAAGAATACAACATCAACCTGCCTTCTGTTGTCTAAAGCCCTTTGAATATAATCCATCAAGCAAGCCATTTGGGTGTCGCCTGACCTCCCTTTCCTAAATCCATTCTGATTGTTGCTAAGGATGCCATTATTTTCCAGACATCCCATAATAGAGGAGAATAGGATGTGTTCAAAAACCTTGGATACAGCACTCGTTAATGAAACTGGTCTATAGCACTTAGGGTCTGCTGCGACTCCTGACTTGAAAATTGGTACCACATTAACCGGTTTCCATGATGATGGAACAATACACATGTCTAATGACTTTCTAAATATTACCACCAGGTAATAGCTAAGTATCCCTGAAAGTCACTGCATAATATATGGAGAAATGCCATCAGGAACTGCAGCCTTATGAACCACTGATTTGTGTAGTAGTTGCTCAATTCCCACCCTAGTTATAGTAACCTCATCCATTCCCCCTGGAGAATCACTATCAAGTACCAGCTGGAAGTTCCTCCTACTGGTTGCAAAGCTTTTTGCAAATGCGTCATTGAAAACATTTCCAATCATAAGACTATCCTTAATTACATTTCCTGAACTATCTTTAACCACTGTATCCCTATAACCCTCTTTCCTACACCTCTTCAGATACCCCCAGAAAGCTTTTGGATTTTTCTTAAGCCTGTCTCCCAAAATGTTTTCATGAAAATTCTTGAAAGCCTTCTTCATATACACTTTAACCATTTTCCGGGCCTTCTTATAAACTAACTCAGTATTGGCATCACTCCCTCTCCTAAGTGCACTCCTAGCCTTTCGCTGGTTCCGCAAAGCTACCTTCACCTCTTTTGAATACTAATCAGGAAAAGTATTATTCCTTATAATCTTAGTGGGGACAGCTAGCTGTTTGCCCTTCTTTAAGAGGGCTAGGAATCGTTGCCAAGATTCCTCAACACCACAGGTATTAACAATGGTATAGAAATCATTTATGATGTGATTTAAAATATTCCCAATTTACCTTATTGTATTGGTATGCCACCCTGTCTGGTGCCACCTGTCCAGGTAACTCTGTAGCTACCTCCACCCTTACCCCGGCATGGTCAGTAATTCCTTCAATACACTCTAAAGTGTTGATAGAGCTGGGCACATTTGTAAATAATAAATCTAAAATTCCTCCTTTATCATGTGTAGGCATTGTCACAATCTGTTCCAATCCATTATAGTACAACTGTTCCAAAAATAGGTTCAGAGCACCTGATAACCTGGAATTTGAATTAGGCTGCACACAGCCCCAATCATACCCTGGTAAATTGAAGTCCCCTCCAAGAATTACTAGTGGTACCTTCTTCTTTTGATATATATGCTCCAATGATTGCGACAGTCTTGTAAGTGAGAGTGGATCTTCACCTGGTGGACGATAGAAGCCATCTACATAAATTCCCCCACCATGAGAGCTTGCAACATGACAACATACCATTTCACAATCTTCCTCATATTGCAGTTCCCTAGAACTCTCCAGGGATTTATCTATTGCTTTAAAGACTCCACACCCTCTGCCTGTTTCCCTATCCCTTCTATAAACTACAAACTTATCTGAGAGGATCTCTGCTGATTTGATGTCACCCCTCAACCAGGATTCAGTGCCAATTATGATATCAGCATCTGATGTGGCAGCAAGAGTATTGAACTCAACCACTTTATTCACTATGCTTCTGCAATTCACAACAAGCAAAGTCAATGGATCATTTACTGCTAAAGGACTTAGCTATCCCTCCACTATTAATACCCTTCCTATTGATATTGTGACTCAACCTGGCATAAGATGACTTGCTACCTTTCCTAAAAAATCGACAATAAACTCCTTCATTTTTGTACCAATCCTTGAGACAGCCCTTGCATTAAAATGAAACTCATCAACAGCAAAGCAATGTTGGAGATCTGAGAGACATGCTCTGTAATCCAGTAGTTTTGCCCCAATAGCCTGACCTTCAGGAAACATCCTATTGTTGATCCATCTGGCCTTTGCTGCAGTTAACCTGCGTTTATCCTGTCGTTCCACAACAGGACACAGCATAACTCTTCCCTTGGGCCTAAATCTTTTTACCTCTTTAGCTATATCCATAATTCCCTTCAGAACTTCAACTGCAGGTTTATCAAGAGTTATATCATTTGATCCTATATGTAAAATCGTCATGCAGTCCTCCTTTTCCCCTTTAATAATACCTTCAATCCTACCCTTTATGTCTTCCAACCTTGCATCAGGAAGGGAAGCAACACTAACACACCCTCTCTGTAGCCCTTCTGGTAGAGCCCAGCTATCAACACCCCTTAAGTTTGAGTCCCCAAGTACAAGAATGGATTTGCCAGGGAATGGGTTTTGCACACATCTAGAGCCCTCTTCACTAACCTCTGCCAATCCTCCACAGATAGAAACCTGGGGTATTGAGGCAGGCAAGTGGCTATCTTCTGCATCTGATTAACTAACCCCCTTCCCTTGCAATGTGGGTGTCATTTGTTGATGATCCAGTATCTGAAATTCCCCTTCCACCTTGAGGTTCTTTGACTTTTTGCTGAGGCCCCCTTTATTACCTGATGGTGTCACCAATATTCTGGGTGAACTAGATGGTGACGCCATTAGCGTCCCAACCTTACCCTTGGTTAAACCAGCTGCTGAAGAGCTGGAACCCAGGATGGTAGCCTGTAACTTGCTAATCTCCATCTGGATCTTAGAAAGCTCCAATCTTAGGAGCTTGCATCCACCACACTCTGCAACTTTCTTTGGAGGCATAGTAATATGATCTCTCAAAGTACTGCAAAATTACGCTATAATAATGTGAATATCAAAAAGTGGTCCCAAAAACAACTTAAACAGCACAGTCCCTTATTAAATGCACCCTTAAAATGCCTTAAGTAAAGTCACCAAATGATAACTTCCTGTCAATAACAACAAACTTCAAAAAATCAACTTTACACACACACATACAGAAATATAACTCAATACAACTCACGCCAATCTCCTACCAGGTCCCCATCCACCCCACACACTATCATATTTTTGTGGACTGCTTGATCCCACGCTAAGTAAATTGCAGAAATGAAGGTGGGCAGAAGCACCATGGGCAGGGTGAGACCAAAGCCCCCTCCAAGACCAAAAGTTAAACTATTGAGTGTGCAAACACATCTGCTACATGAAATCGTCGAATTTCTTCCTTCTGCCCTTCAGGAATTAAATGCATGATGCCATTTTGAGGCCACTGGTGCTCCAGAGCGTTCCGTGGTAATCATCGTGGATAAATTTGTAATCAATGTGGAAATTTAAAATTGCGTATTGTGTATTGCAACATATTGATTAATAAATACGCAATCGAGTTTTAAAATTCTAGCACAGCATTTCCACAAAATATTGCAATTTACTTTGGTAGTCTCACAGACTACCCTTTACCTTTAATGTAACAGCAAAGGGAAGGTACAAAGTCATCTTATGCCAGGTTAAGATGCAATATCAATAGCAAAGGTGTTAATAGGGGAGGGATAGGTAACTCTTTAGCAGTAAATGATCCTTTGATTTTGCTTGTTGTGAATTGCAGAAGCATAGTCAATACAGTGGGACCCACTTATCTCCACCTCCGTTAACTCGACAACTCTTTTAAGTCGACGTTTTTGAAGTGGAACCACGAAATTCCCCCTTTGTCCTATTAGTTTCTGATCGCTTATGTCGATGACCCCTAATATCTCGAGCACAAAAAGGGTCAAATTTGCCACTCAACTTCGGTTATGTCGATCCCAGAATCCCCTTGACTGCTGGCTTTTGAATAAAGTATATATTAACCTTCCGTCCACAAGGTGGGGGTTTAGTCAGACCCCCCACCTACAAAGTTGTGTCTACACAGGTACCACTTTCTCCAATCTTAACCAACCTTTGAGTACCTGTTCCTTGATGTTTTCTTTACCTATCTAGGGAAGTTGGCAGGTCTCCTAAGTAATTAGCATATTTCATTTCAGGTTAAGCAATGTAAAAGTTAGTACCAACATGGTTGGCTGGTCAGAAACACTGGTTACTAAGGCAGAAATTGGAGCAAGATGTCCATAAGGATAGGGTAGTGCCTGGTGTGGATGGGGACCTGGTGGGAGATAGACAGGAGGAGAGGACTAGACCCTGTAGATCTGACCCTGTCATAGATGGGATAAGGGTATGGTGATGATGATGTCTTGTCTTCTTGGGGTAATATAGAATTTTTAAAGCATGTTTCCAAATTATTTTCATTTCTAAAGCCTTATATGGATGGTTTTTAATTCAATATCCATAATAATGCCCTTAATCTGAACATTTAAGCCTTGAAAATCAAAAAGTCGTTTTGGGGTAATGACAGACCCCCTCCTTGTAGCACGTGCCAGAAATCGTCACCTTGTGGACGGAAGGTTAACCATTAACATCATTGCACCTACAATAGGGGGTGCATGGGAGCAGGTAGTGGAAAGGAACATGGTGGCATGCAGGGTGGAGGGAAACTTGGTGGGAGATAGGTGGGAGTTGAGGACTAGAACCTGCAGATCTGACCCTGCCGCAGGCAGGAGAAGGGTGAGATGATGACACCCTACAATAGGGGATGTAGTAGTTCACTGCAGATGTGTTGTATGTATAAACTCATGTGCATTGCACATTCTCCTTTATTTACCCACACCATTGCCACCATATTGGTGTTTCGTTATCTCGATGCTTTTTAGCAAACCCCTATGCCATCGACATAACAGGGTTCCACTGTAAAGTTGTTGAGTTCAATACCTTTGCTGCAACATCAGATGCTGATATCATAATTGGCACTGAATTCTGGTTGAGGGGAGACATCAAATCATCAGAGATCTCAGATAAGTTTGTAGTTTACAGAAAGAATAGGGAAGCAGGCAGATAGGGTGGAGTCGTTATAGCAATAGATAAATCCCTGGAGAGCTCTAGGGAATTGCAATATGAGGAAGATTGTGAAATGGTATGTTATGTTGTAGGCTCTAATGGTGGGGGGATTTATGTAGTTGGCTTCTATCATCCACCAGGTGATGATCCACTCCCACATATAAGACTGTCACAATCATTGGAGCATCTATATCAAATGAAGAAGGTACCACTGGTAATTCCTGGAGGGGACATCAATTTACCAGGGTTGGATTGGGGCAGTATGCAGCCTAATTTAAATTCCAGGTTATCAGGTGCTCTGAATCTCTTTTTGGAGCAATTGTGTTGTAATGGATTGGAACAGATTGTGACAATGCCTACACATGATAATGGAGGAATTTTAGAATTAGTATTTACAAATGTGCCCAGCTGTATCAATACTGTAGAGTGTATTGAAGGAATTAGTGACCCTGCAGGGGTTAGGGATGAGATAGTGAAAAGGTTACCTAGAAAGGTGGCACCAGACAGGGTATATATAATAAGGCCAATTAGGAATATTTTAAATCATATCTGGAACACGAGTTAAATTATTTTTATACCATTGCAAATACCTGTGGTGTTGAGGAATCTTGGCAAAGATTCCCAGCCCTGTTAGAGGAGGGCAAACAGCTAACTGTCCACACTAAGACTATAAGGAATAATACTTTTCCTGAATGGTATACCAAAGAGGTGAAGGTAGCTTTGCAGAACCAGCAAAAAGCTAGGAATGCACTTAGGAGAGTGAGGGATGCCAATAGGTCTGCAAAATGGTTAAAGTGTATATGAAGAAGGCTTACAAGAATTTTCAAGAAAACATTTTGGGAGATAGGCTTAAGAAAAATCCAAAGGGGTTCTGGGGGTATCTAAAGAGGTGTAGGAAAGAGGGTTATACAGATACAGTGGTTAAGGATGGGTCACGAACTGTAGTTAAGTGTGGTCTTATGATTGCCAATGTTTTCAATGATTCATTTGCAAAAAGCTTTGCAAGTAGTAGAAGAAACTTCCAGTTGGTACTTGATAGTGATTCACCAGGGAGAATGGACGAGGTTACTGTCACTAGGGTGGGAAATGAGCAACTACTGAATAAATCAGTGATTCATAAGGCTGCAGGTCCTGATGGCATTTATCCATATATTATGCAGCGGCTTTCAGGGATAGTTAGCTATTACCTGGTGGTAATATTTAGAAAGTCATTAGAAATGGGCATTGTTCCATCATCATGGAAACTGGCTAATGTGGTACAAATTTTCAAGTCGGGGGACACAGCAGACCCTAAGTACTATAGACCAGTTTCATTAATGAGTGCTGTATCCAAGGTTTTCAAACATATCCCATTCTCCTCTGTAATGGTGTATCTGGAAAAGAATGGCATCCTTAGCAATGACCAGCATGGGTTTAGGAAAGGGAGGTCATATGACACCCAAATGGATTATATTCAAATGGTTTTAGACAACAGAAAGCAGGTTGATGTTGTATTCTTGGACTTTGAACAGGCTTTTGTCATGGTACCCCATCATAAGATGATTTTAAAGATGTCAAGGTTAGGGATACCTAGTAAGGTTACTCAGTGGGTAAGGTCCTATCTGCTTGATAGACAACAGAGTAATGTACACGGGAAGTGCATCTGAATGGAAACCAGCCACATCAGGGGTACCTCAGGGAAGTGTAATGGGTGCTTTGTTGTACATTCTATATGTGAATGACATAGGACTTGAAATTAGTTCCTTCCTTGAACTATTTGCAGATGACACATGTACTGCTCGGGTATTAGATGATGGGTTATCATCCAGTGCACAATTGCAACAGGATCTCAATAAGATTTACAATTGGTGTGTAAAATGGAATCTGAAAAAATCTGAAAAAGTGTAGGATTCTTACAATATCTAGATCTAGGAAGCTACTTGATTTTGATTTCTATATAGGTGGAGTGAGGGTTGAGAGAGTTATGACCCATAACCACCTTGGAATAATTTAAATAGCCAAGGTATCTGGAAGGATCATATTAGTAAATTGGTTGGGAGGGCTGCTCAATTCCTCCATCTCATTAGTAGGGTCCTTGGGGACAGCTCAAGGGAGGGGAAAGAAACAGCATATATTTCAATTGTGCGACCAATTTTGGAGTATGCTAGTCCAATTTGGTTTCCCTTCAAGCAGGAATAATCTTGAGAGATTGAAAGGATACAGAGGGGGCAGCAAAAGTTGTACTCCACAGGTTTTCTAACAGGGAGAGCATGTCTGATATGATTAGGGAATTAGGGTGGGAAACACTTAGCCAGTGACATATATCTCACAGCATCAGTCTTTTTATCAGACTGCTGTTGTTGGGGTGTGATGGACCTCTGGTTGGATGTGTGACCCATGCTGAGTATAAAGGGAGAAAGGATCATTCATATAAATTGAAGGAGATTAAGGCACAGACAGACCAACATTACTGGCCTTTCTTACCAAGGACCATTCGGCAATGGAATAGCCTTGGAGAGTAAAAAGTGGAGGGCTTCCTCAAAAGAAACTCTACCATTGAAGGGGGATCATGAGAATTTTAGCCTAGGGATTTGTAGGTTTTATGGTTATGTATGTAGGAATGAGAGTTCGTCTCTCCACTGCCACAATGGCCAAATAAGGCTGCTCGCAGTGTAGTGTATTAGCATTAGAATATAGATCAGATCATGAATTGTTCAAGATTTTATGTTTGAGTGTTGTATACAATTTTTAGCATTATGTTTCTTTATTAAGTATGCAGTATTTTTCCCCAATTTTGTACGTGATTATAATAATAATAATAATAATAATTTTTGCTTGCTACAACAGTGAAAGGTGAAAACTTGTCAAAGGGTGAAAAATCAGCATTTTTTATAATGTTTTGCAATGGTAATCAAAACTTCATCAAGGAGTGATGGGCATTGCAAAAGCATTCATTTAAAACAGTATCTTCCTATAACTGGGAAAGTTCATTATTCCCAATTGCACTCTTTGGGTGTGTGGACTACACAATACAGCCTTGGCCAAAATTATTGAGCACCCATGAATTTCTGCTGACGTGGAAAAAGATTAAATTTAAACCTTTCTTGTACTTTAAAGTGGTTTATTGTCATCTTCCAGTGAAATGGAAGTCCAAAGTTCATTAAAACAGTAGAGTCCTGCTTATCTGACATAACTGGGACAGCCATTATTTCAGATACGCATAAAACTTCAATAATAAGAAACACATAAAATTCCCCTCTCTCCTATATCCTCTACACCAGTGGTTCTCAATCTTTTTGAAGTCAGGGAACACTTAACTGTGACATTTTACTAGCATGGAACACTTACAATTCAACATAAACTTTAAAGCAGGTTGTACACTTCCAACACTTGGTACTTACTACATCATCATCATACCCTTATCCCACCTGTGGCAGGGTCGGGTCTACGGGTTCTAGTCCTCCACTCCCGTCTATCTCTCTCCCAGTTCCCCATCCACCCACACACTGTCATGTCCTGACGGATAACCTGTTCCCACATCTTTGGTCTCACACCCCTAGTGCTACCAACCACCTGCAATCCTGGAAGTAACGTAACAAGCTCCTCTTCCCGTCTTTGCATGACGTGTCCATACCATACGTGGCCTTTTCGGCCATGTCCACCGCCCCAGGCTACCTGTAATATGCTCATTTCCAATTCTATCAGCTCTCAACAAGCCACACATGTGCCAAAGCATTTTTATCTAGGCTACTCGCATTCTATTTAGGCAGCTCTTCCTCACTGCCCAGCACTCGGATGAATACAGCATAGCTGGTCTAACCACTGTCCTGTAGAACTTCCCTTTCAACTACAGTGGGATCCTCCTATCACACAGGACTCCACTTGCATGTCTCCACTTCAGTCACCCCCTCCCCCATTGATTCTGCAGGTCCATCAGAGTCCATCTCCATTACTTTATATGCATATTAAATTTTTTTGTGGAACACTTGAAGTGGTTTCATGGAACACCAGTGTTCTGCAGAACACACTTTGAGAACCCACTGCTCTACACCTAGCTCTTCATCTCCCATGAGTAGCCTTTTAAGGGTTCAGCCTGTTATGGCTGTTTGGCTTACTCTCCAATCCATTAGTGTAACATACACACTAAGTTATACATCCATACATGTAAGGTGCATCCTATAATTATAAGAACATAAACAACATTGCATAATTAAAATAAAAGAATTATGAAATCGATAAAAAATGGTGTAAAAAATATCCATAGGGCAATGATATTGCAAGCTAATCAATGAAAAGAAGTTTAATATATAAGAAAATAACAAAAATACACTGTCTCATAGTTATTAAGAGACTTGCATTAATGACTGATACATTTATATTTGCTATTTATAACTTCATAAACACCATTTGGCATTGATGGCTTTGAGCAATGTTTTAAGCTTATAGTTGCACCTTGCAGTTCCACTGCTTACCAACAACATATACCATATTTATTCTAATAAATGGTGTGCCATTTATTTTTTCAAAGGCTTCTTTGTGGCACCATTTATAGGAGGGCACTGTTTATATTTCAGTACCTTTAATAATGCACCCCTACAGACAACTCAGCCACTATTACTGTGGGTTCCACATGCATGTTCAGTGCACCTACAGACATGACCCTGTTGTTGTTTGTTGGAGTTTAAGGTCCCGTCAACTACGAGGTCATTAGAGACCCGTCCACTGTACAGTTCTAATGCATATACTGCACAGACACTACACTAATGCAACAATTATTGGGTATTAGCAGTACCCAGCTTTCCCGAGCGACCACCCATGTCAGTACTAACTGAGCTTGCGTTGCTTAACTTCAGTGATCAGACGAGAACTGGTGTGTCCAACGCAACTCGCAGCTCCCCACCTTACCCTGACATAGAAGGAATAAGGTTATGATGATGATGAAGTCAGCACCTGCAATAAACAATGCACTATTTATTAGAGGGCACTGCTTATTATTTTTTCACCTTGAAGGTGGGCCGGTTCCTTTTTCAAGGCGACATCTCAAAAGTTCCTGTACAGGTAGGGCTGTGGGCATGGGTGGGCGTTTCTGGTCGGGGAAGCGGCTGCGAGGGTTGGGATGTTAAGCCTAACCTCGTGTCCTTTTCCACCGATCTCTTCGTGTGAGTGCATTGTCTGCTCCAGCAGGCACCACGTGGCGCTAGGCAGCAGAGCCCAACAACGTTACAGCGCAGCAGTCGCCGATATTTTAATTATAACTTTAATTTTTAACTTTAATTTTTAACCTTAATTTTAACTTTAATTTTATCTTTAATTTTTAACTTTAATCTAACTTCTTTGTGTTGTCTGACTGTCTGTAGTCTATTAATTTACTTATCTATTTATTTGTTGAATGTGATATTATGTTGTATTATATAAGCGTGTTGTGAATTGTATATATGTTAAAATAACTTCCACTCTGTATTAACCTCATCCCTACTATTTAGTAATTATTAAGGTGCCATGGGGGTCGGGACCTCGGACCCTGTGGCAGTTAGTGCATCGAGTGTCCTCTGTGGGTAGGCCGGCATCCCCCCACAGCAAGCAGCGCCAACATTCCTGCAGATTCCAGGTGCCTGGCTGGGGTGGCCCCAGCCAGGGCATGTTCAGAGGGCTATAGGGCAAATCTCAGATTTGGGATGTGGGGACCCTTACAGGCAAAGCGGGGGAACTAGTGAACACCCTAATGCGACGGAGAATCCAGGTAGCCTTCCTCCAAGAAACTCATAGGGGAAATAGATCAAGGGCCCTGGGTGAGGGGTACAAGCTTATTTATACTGCAAGTGAAGGGGGGGCGAAATGGGGTGGGAATAGTATTGGATAGGGAGCTGCAGCAAGGGGTCACCCAGATGAAACGAGTAAATAGCAGACTCATGTCAGTTACAGTGGTTTGGAGAGTAGTGCTCCACCTCATTAGTGCATATGCCCCCCAGGTGGGTCTGGATAAATCCACAAAGGATAGCTTCCAGACAGAGTTTGAGGACTTGGTGCACTCACTGGAGGCACCAGTAGGGCAATGTCCGGGGAATGAGTGCTTAGTTATTGGGGGGGGGGACTTTAATGGATATGTAGGCAAAGACAACCAGGGTTATGGGGAGGTCCATTGGGGATGGGGGTATGGAACAGTTAGCACAGATGGGCAGCGAATCCTTGACACAGCGAATGCACTTGGCCTTGCATTGGCAAATACATGGTTTAGGAAGAGGGACAAACACTTTATATCACATACCAGTCACCACAAGGGATGTCACAAATAGATTTCTTTATGGTTAGACAGCAGCATAGAGCAGAGGCCCGGGATTGCTGGGCACTTCCCAGTGAAAATTTTCAAAAAGAATGTGGCCATAGGCTACTAATGTTAGAACTAATAGTGAAAAAAGCAGGCAAAGCACATACTTGGAAAGGAGAGCAGGTTATCAGGTGATGGAAACTACCCCCCCCCCCTAAACAGAGGAATTTGCTGAAGAAGTGCACAGGCAAGTAGACTGGGACTTGGAAGGGACAACGGATGCCACGTGGGACAGGGTTGCCTGAAAAATTAGAGCCTGTGGGAAAGCCATCTTGGAACAGGGTAGAGTGGGAGGCACAGTCTAGGGTAATAGGCAAACATGGTGGTGGAATGAGGAAGTAGAAGCAGCCATCAAACAAAAGAAGGCTGCTTTCCACAGGTGGCAGGTGAAAGGGGACCAGGAGTTGAAGGCTCAGTATAGGCAGGCCAAGACCACTGCTAGGAGGGATATTGCCCGCGCCAAGCACCAGAAGTATGAGGCCCTCTATCAGCAGTTAGGGGCAAAGGAAGGTGAGAGAGAAGTTTTCAAACTGGCTAAGGCTAGAGATAGGGCAGCGAAAGATATACCCCGAGCCATAACAGTGAAGGATGGCTTAGGTAGGGTCCTGCTCTCTCCAACAAAGGTAAAGAGAAGATGGGAGGAGTACTTCCAAACTCTCTTGAATGAAGTCGGGGGGGGGGGGGGGATGAGGACATCGCCCCCAATCCTCCTCCAGCTGGTGCTGTGGACCAGGTAACTGAGGAAGAAGTAGCCAGGGCACTTAGGAAGATGAAAGGGAGAAAAGCTGTAGGCCCAGACGGAATCCCCATTCAAGTATGGCATAGCCTAGGGATGACAGGTACCAAGTGGTTAGGGAAACTTTTCAATAAGATAGCTAGTGGAGATAGAATGCCATCTGCATGGCGAGAGAGTTGGATAGTACCACTCTACAAGGGTAAATTGGATGTCCAACATTGTGGCAACTACCGAGGCGGGATAAGGGTGTACCACCCCACTGCAGGCGGGATAAGGGTGTCATGATGATGAAGGTGGACCGGTTATTATGGGCACCATTTAATAGAGGGTGCTGCTAATTAGAATAAATATGGTACCATGTGAGCCAATACTGCCCAAACGTTTTCCATGGGATTCAAATGGAGTGATGAAGATGGCCAGTCCAATGCCTTAAAACCACTGCACAGCTGACTTTGCAGGAAATTCTGGAAATTCTGGAAATGGTAGCATATCATCTAGCAAATTCCAATAGAACAGAGCATTTTACCTTCCCCATTTCCTGCCTGAGGTAGGATCGGGTCTGCAGGTTGTAGTCCTACACTCCCATGTATCTCCCACCAGGTCCCCTCCATCTGCATGCCGCCATGTCCTTTTGCACAACCTGCTCCCACGTCCTTTTGGTCTTCCTCTACCTCTGGTGCCCCAAATGAACTGCAGTCCCACCATGGACTTAATAAGCACTTCCTCTTCCCTCCTCATCACATGCCCATACCACATCAAACGATTCTCATCTTTTCTGTGATGTCCCCCACTCCCAAGCTACCTCTAACGTAGTCGTTTCTATCAGATTGTGACACCCCACACATGTAGAGCAGCATTCGCATCTCAGCCACTTGCATTTGCCTTTCATGGTTCTTCCTAACTGCCCAACAATCTGAGCCATACAGCATAGCTGGCCTAATGACGGTTCAGTATACTTTACCCTTCATTTTTATTGGGACCCGGCCGTTACACAGAACCCCACTTGCCTGTCTCCATTCCTGGATTAATCCTATGTGGCCTTCATCAACCCCTTTCTTTTTTAAAACATTCCATACCACCTGTTCAGAGACACTATGATATGCCTTCTCAAGGTCAATGAGTAATGCATGAAGGTCCTTCTTAATTGCTATATGTTTCTCTATCATCAGTCAAAGAATAAAGATGGGTTCCATGGTGGACCTACCAGGCATAAATCCAAATTAACCCCTTGTTACATTTTGTAGCATATAAGCTACATCATCCATTTTACACTAGGCAACAAAAGATGCAGCACATCTGATAAGGTGTATACATTAGAGGGATACTACTAGTGACATCTATTTGCAAACAAAATATATTCATTTGTGAAATGACATGTGCCTGAAAGCAACTGTCAGCTTTTTGGAGTTTGGGTAGGATGATCCATTTATTTTTCAAAAATCTTGAGTAAAAGACAGGTACTAAAAATATACAATGTTTATAATTTATTTAGAGATTGATTTAATGACTTTAATTTCCATTTTAGTGAAATATTTGATTTATTAGGAATTTTTCTTGTGGTGTAGCAAATGTGCTACATCATGTAATGTGCCTAAGGCTGACCGCATAGTGGGGCGACAATAAGAGCAGAGCTACAAGTAAAGAGAAGAGCGACAAGCAAAGAGTGCTACCAGTAGTGTGATGGCACAGCATAGTGGAGCAGTGATAAAAGCGACAAGACACAAGAAGTCCCTACAAAATGCAAGCAACTCCTAACCCTATTTCCACCTATGGCATGGTCGGATACCCATCTTGGCCCTCTGAAGGGACATGAGGGCGACATATTGGACATAGTTTTCCACAGCCAGTTGCTGACCAAAGCTGTAACTGCTATACTTATTTATTGTCGGTCTGCTGTCCGTTTGGGCACTTCACCCAGCTCCAGCACATGAAAAATTTGCCCCATATACCCGTTGCATAATAGTGTGATTGCTGCACTACATGAGTAGGATGTCGACAGCTCATACAATTAGGAATCAGCATATCAGGGGGTGGCTTGGGTTGGGGGATATTGCGGAAAGAATGAGAGAGTAGATTGCGGTGGTACAGTCACATAAAGAGAAGAGGGGCAGGAGATCATTGGGTCTCTTGCAGGACTGCAGGTGATTGGAAGCACCAAAATCAGGGGAGACCGAAGCAGACATGGGACCAGCTTGTCCATGAGGTAGCGTATGAGGTGGACGGGTACCTGGTGGGTAGTGTTACACACACAGATTGGGAATTTGGCCAAGCAGCCATAATGGGCCAAACCTTGTGGAGGCTGCTCATGGGTGAGAGGGTGGTAGG
Source organism: Trigoniulus corallinus (assembly GCA_013389805.1). Taxonomy (NCBI): domain Eukaryota; kingdom Metazoa; phylum Arthropoda; class Diplopoda; order Spirobolida; family Trigoniulidae; genus Trigoniulus; species Trigoniulus corallinus. The sequence continues at coordinate 6,713,177 of JAAFCE010009125.1, read as the reverse complement.
AGTGAAGGATGTAGGAGAGGGGAAATTAGCAGAACCCAATGTTCAATCACCCATGTCAGTACTAACTTGCAGTGCGTTGCTTAACTTCAGTGATCTAAGATGTTGTTGTTGTTGTTGTTTTAGTACCCTTCAACTACTACGGTCATTAGAGCCCCGTCCACTGAGTAGTTCTGATGCAGAAACTGCGCAGACACTACAGTAATGCGACGATTTTTAGATACTAGCAGTACACAGTTTTCCCAAGCGGCCACCCATGTCAGTACTAGCTGGGGTTGCACTGCTTTAACTTCAGTGATCAGACGAGAACTGGTGGGTCCAATCAAGACCTCCTAGATAACAAGGCCTTTGCAGTATGACGTCACAAGCTAGTGACGTCACACAAAGTAGTGCTAGCCTGCTTGAAAACGACCATATTGTCTGTATTTCAAGCAGGCTTTTAAGTGATATTTCAGTCGCGTTTTTAACTTTAATCATTTTCCTACATAAATAAAATTATTATGGGTTTGCTTAAGCAAAATGCCATATAATTCTGTTGTGCCTGGATGAAAGGAAAACTGCAGAAGTGGACCTAAAGTTCACGTGTTTTGTTGTCCAAAACATCCCAAAATGGATTATACTGTAGCTATTAAGAGAAAGGATTTTGCACTGACCAAACATAGCAAGGTAAGCAGGTTTAATATTTAATGAGTGGTATTAGGCTTATGTAAATAAGGGCATATGCTTATATATTTAAATTCTATGTATTATACTTCTAACATATCGCTAAAAAGTGAGGGAAAATAGGCTGAGGTGCTATGGACCCATCATGAGAAGAGGGGAAGAGGAGCTTGTTAGGTCCATTACAGGAAGGCAGGTGGTTGGTAGCACCCAGGATAGGAGAAACTGAAGCTGACGTGGGAACAGGTGGTCCATAAGGACATGGCAATGTGTGGGGTGGACAGGTTTGTTTGTTGGTGTTTTAGGGCTCTTGGACTACAAGGTCATTAGAGCCCCATTCACAACATAGTTCATATGCAGAACCTCCACAGACACTGCACTAATGTGACGATTTTTGGGTATTAGCACTATCTAGTTTTCAAAAGCGGCCACCCATGTCAGTACTAGCTGGGGTTGCACTGTTTAACTCATAATCCTTTCCTCCTTATGGTAGGATCAGATACCAGTCTTGTCCTCATGAATGCACACAATGGTGCTATATTGGACATGGTTTTCCACAAAGCTTGTTTATCATTGGTATACTGTTCATTGGGGCACACCACTGATGCCAGTGGGTGAGCCAGGGGTGGATCAAGAGGGGGGAGAAATGCCCAATTGCTGCCCCTACAGTGCCTCAATGAGGCACATATTTTAACTGATGCATGATTCAGCGTTGCAACTGATGAGGCATTGCTGCATTTGCTATTCCCATTTCCATACTGCCAGTCCAATCTGCAGTTGGCTAAACCACTGAAGTTAGGACATTGTCTATGGGGCTATATTTATACTATGAGATTCTGAATATTAAAAGTATTTGGGGTGCACTTTGTTTGAAGTGCTCCCCCTCATCTGCCTCTGGATCTGTCCCTGGGGTGAGCTCCTACAGCTGGAGATTTTTTTAATGCCACAACAGAAAACATTTAGTACATTTAAGAAACTTCATGCCTTGAAAATTATCACTAAAAGCTTTATCTACTACTAGTGTAAAACATCAAAATGTGAAATTTGTTTTAAACATTTTTAATAAATGTGCTAATTGAGCACTACAATCCACTAGGGTAGTTAAATTTTTCATGTAGTTTAAACCAGGGTTTAGACACTTCTATGGCTATTGAAAAAAAAACATCTGTAGTGTGTATTTAAGTATGTGGCATAGGTAGTGTGTATTTTTAATTTGCATGTGTATCTTACAATTATTGGAAATTAATTAATTATTTTCAAACCAATATTTAAATGTACATTTAAAATGTTTTATATTTTTTTAATAAATAACTCATTACTTTGCTGTGAAAGGGCAAGCGTCAGTATTCATTTGCAGTAGGTTTTAGCACTACTAAGGATGACGTCACGTATGAGTGAAAAGGCCTTCTGTTTAGGAGGTCTTGGTCCAATGCAATTCGACGCTCATAACAACTGGGTGTCCATTGTGTGACATCAGAGAGAAGAGCAACAAAATCAAGTATGTCTAGTCGCGTTGCTCTTATCTCTTATAGCAGCGCTACTTGTCGCATTGCTAGTAGCATCACTATGCGGGGACAGATAGATTATCATGTGTTTGTTTTCGTCGCTATTGTCTTTCCTTGTCATGCTGCTATTATTGTCGCTCCACTATGCGGTCAGCCTAAGGTAAAGACGAATAACCATTCAACTTATAATATGAATAGTGTGATTTGAGCATGTTATTCTTTGGCAGGATTTTATATCTTACAAAGTCTATCCTTATTGCAATGGAAACAAGGAGTTTCTATGGGACAACAAGGGATGTTGAAAGCATTCCACAAGATATCGATAGTGTTGATGAGAAGCTTTCTGATGATGATGACGTAGAGTATTTTCCTCCAAAAAAGAATTTGGATATTGTTGATGGTACCCTATCAGATGACTATTCAAGTGATGAATATGAATGTGATGAACCATTGAATTCTGCCAGTAATTGCCCCCAAAAATCAAAATCTAGAAACTTGAATGTCAGACCAAAACCAAAAGATAAAGTGACTCTAACATGGCAAGATAAAAATTTCTTTAGAAATATTGATGAAATTTCATTTACAGGCGAGACAAAATTGCCTGAAAGCATTTTAGGCTTGGAAACACCTTTGGATTATTTTCGATTTTTATTTACAAAGAATATAACAGAACATATAACAAATCAGACAAATCTTTACTCTGTTCAGATCAAACCAGAGAAAGTGGTTCAAGTTACGTCAAATAGTTGTTCATAGGAACAACTATTTTCATGTCACTTATACATTTGCGAGCTACGAGGGATTACTGGAGTAGAACTATGGGGCACCCATTATTATATGAAGTTATGAGCATCAACAGATTTGAAGGAATCAAAAGATTTCTTCACTTCAATGACAATTTATTGATGCCAGAAAGATGTCATCCCAACTTTGATAAACTTTACAAAATCCGACCATTGCTAAATATGATTAGATCTCAACTTCTGCTGGTCCCTAAAGAAGAATTGTTGTGTTGATGAACAGATAATCCCCTTCAAAGGGCATATTTCAATCAAGCAATACAACCGAAAAAAGCCCCACAAAAGGGGTTATAAAATATTTGTGCTTAGTGGAGTGTCTGCAAATAATGAGCCTGACTTAGGTGTCAGTAGCAATGTTGTGGTACGCATGGCTCGGTCAATTCCAAGGCAACAGAATTACCAGTTATTCTTCGACAACTGGTTCAACAGCTTGAAACTCCAGGTCTACTTGACAAAAGAAGGGATTCTACCTTTAGGAACTGTACGACAAAACCGACTTTCAAATTGCCCACTACCTTAAGAACAGGATTTGAAAGCTAGAAGACGTGGTGCATACTCTGAAAAAACATGCACAACTGATGGAGTGGATATTTCAGCACTTGCATGGTTTGACAACAAAATTGCACATCTTCTATCAACATTTGTTGGGGCTCTCCCTGACACTGAAGTAAAGCTCTATTTTCAATCTGAAAAAAAAGCAAAGCACCATCAAATGTCCTCACACTGTGAGTGTTTATAATGCTCACATGGGTGGGGTAGATTTACTAGATTCAATGTTAGGGTACTATCATATAAAAATAAGATCAAAGCGATGGTATCTTCGTATATGTTTTTTCACCTAATTGATTCGGCGATTGTAAATGCATGGCTACTTTGGTGGCGAAATACAACGCAGAAAATGCATTTGAAGGATTTCAAAGCTGAAATAGCACAAGGCCTTTGCAAGCAAGGAAAGGATGGCAAGTGCAAACAAGGAAGACCACCATCAGAGATTGAGATGGAAATTGCAAAGAAGAAGAAAAGAAGTCTTTCTGTAGCCATTTTTCCAACTAGGGATGCCTGGGACAGCCTGGGACATTTTACAACGTGGCTCAACACTCGGCAACGATGCAAACTTCCAACCTGCAAAGGGTTTGCATTTGTTTTTTCCACCAAATGTGAAGCTGCCCTCTGGTTTAACAAAAATAAAAATTGTTTTGGAGATTTTCATACAAATTGAGAAAAAAACTGCATTGTAATAACCAATAAAGTCAATTTGTTTTACTAATCTTTTGAAATCTTACTACATGATGTATCAAATATGCTACAAACAGAAAATTGGTCTTAAAGCCATTTAATACTTGATTAATATTTTTTCTCTATTTTTCATCAGTCAATATAATCATTTTTAAATCACCCAAATTTTTTTATCTTGAAAGAAAAATTCATGCCACAAGGGGTTAATTTGCCCGGACCCTAGTTTGGTCTCTGAGGCAACGTTCTATGACTCACTCCCACAGCTTCATAGAATGGCTCATCAGCTTCATATCCCTATAGTTTCTACAGTACTGGGCATCACCTTTGCCCTTGAACAGTGGAACTATGCAACTCTCTCGCCATGCAGATGGAATCTTGTCACCATTTCATAACTTATTGAAAAGCTTCCTTAGCCATGTCATTCCAGTGGCTTCCAAGGTGTGCCAAACATCCAGCCTTATTGAGGCCTACTGTTTTTTGACCTTTTATCTTTCGAAGGGCTTGGACTATCTCCTCCTCCATCACTCTGTCCACTGCCTGTGGAGAGCATGGATTGCTCTCTGTGCCAATTGCACAAGTGGAAGCATTTAACAGGCTTTGGTAGTATTCCTCCCACCTTTTGTTTACCTCTGCTGGTTGGAACAGGATCCTACCATTGGAATCCTTGACTGTTAGGGCCCTGGTAACATCAATACTAGATTATCCCTGCTCTTAGCTAGTCTAAAAACTTCTTTCTTTCCTTCCCTTGTCCCCAACTCATCATACAGAGCCTCATACTTCTGGTACTTTGCCAGGGCAATGGTCCTCCTGGTGGCTTTCCTTTCCTGAATATAGTCTGTCTTTTAGACTTGATCCCCTATTTCCCTCCACCTATGGAAATCTGCCTTCTTTAGTTTGATGGCAGCTTCCACCTCCTCATTCCACCAGCATGTCTGCCTACCCTGAGCAGTGCCTCCTACTCTACCCATACCAAACAGTGCCTCTCCACATCTTCTAATTTTCCTAGCCACCCTGCCCCACATGGTATTCGCAAACCCATCCCAATCCCCATCAACCTGGGTAAGAACCTCCTGCATGAATTCATTTGCCCTGGTGGGCAACTTCTGCCACCTAATAATGGATTCTCCTTTCAAGGTATGTCTCCAAACTACCACCTCCATTAGGATGTCCATCATAGGCAGCCTATGGCCACTCGACTTTTGAAAATCATCACTGGGTAGTGCCCAGCAATCCTGGATTGCTGTCATATGCTGTTCCTTAACCATGAAAAAGTCTATTTGAGAACTCCCCTGTGGCGACTGGAAAGTGATTAGGTGCTTTTCCCTCTTCTTGAACCATGTATTGGCGAATGAACGGCCATGCACTCTTGCTGTCTTGAGGACCTTCTGCCCCTCAGGGTTGATGGTCCCAAGCCACTGGGGAATTAGCCCCAGAAATCCTCTTGGGTGATCACACAGGTAGAAAAGGTGTAGGCTGTATATTCAATTTATGTTAATGAACTAAATAATGGCTTGTGTCCATGATGAAAGAACGATAATTGATGAATAACAGTAAAGATTTAATGAGAACTATACTCCAAGATTAATAATTCAAGAAATATCTGAACACCTAGAACTATAGCCATATAGTGTGCAAAAACTGCCAGAAACAAAAACACGTCCTATTGCAAGTTTGATGATGAACCACCTGCTTATTTTCTCTTCTTTTTTGTTGATATTTTAAAATCTTGCATTCTAAGCTGATATTCTACCAATATGAAATTCAAGATTTGAAATTCAAGTTGGATAGAATTCACATGCAGTGATGTGTTATCCCTACACTGTCATCCTCCATGTACCTCCCTATATTCCAAACCATCCCTGTCCACATGGGCATTAAAGTTTCCTCCAAAAGTTAGGTGCTCATTTCCCTTGCCCTGTCTAATGGTGCTGTTTACTGACTGTACTATTTCATCAATGCCACTCCAAATATCTGCTTTAGCTGTGTCACCCAGGCCTGCTTGTAAGTCATAGGCACTTAGGAGGTGAAGCCCTATACCCTGCCAAACTACTGTGACTAACATTATCGTACTGCTAATTCTCTTGACTGAGATGATCCCGTGCTGCAATTCCTTACTCAACATGATACCCAAACCTTTTCGTTCCTCCTCACTACCTGTATCTATAAGCTTGTATCCCTCTCCCAGCATCCATGATCTATTTCCCTTCAACCTGGTCTTGCCTGGAGGAATGCTATGCTAATATGCCGATGGTATAGGGTGTCCACTAATTCCCCAGTATTCCCTATAAGGGTCCCCACATTCCAAGTCCCTAATCTGCACCTGACTCCTTTGCTTTGTGTGACAGCTCTGACTGGGGACATCCCAGTCAGGTGTCCAGAACCCACAGTGACAGTAGCAGGGCTACCTGTGGGGGGTGCCATCCTACCCCACAGGAGACACTGATTAAAGGAGTCATTGCCAAGTGAGTGGAGGTCTCACACTCACACTTGATACGCCAGCCTCACAACAAGCTTCTCACACCATTTAAAAGGGCCCAAAAAACTGCAGCCCTACCATTCTCTGGAATGAACAAGTTGAAAAAGGCAGTTTTGGTTCTTCTGGTGTTTTTTTTGTTTTTCCTAAACAAGACCAAAACATCAGCACACCAAGATAGACCTCTTTGCTGTATGCCAAGCGCCACTTAGAGGTCTCTTTACCTTCCTTTAAGGAAAGCTAAATTTGTTTTTTTCATTAAAGGAAAAAGCTCCCCATATCACAACAGAACTGCCACCTACCTCTTGGAGAACATCCTTTACTCAACTCTTGTATTATGCAAATAATATTCCCATAATCTGGGCCACCTAAATTGAACTTCTTTTCATCACTGAAAATAACCTTCTACCATTGGTGATTCCACTGCATGTGTTCCTTTACCCATTTAGGTCGCTTTTCGTTGTGACAGATTCATAATGTCAGCTGCATTTTTTGTACTGTATAAAATTCATAGTATGAATGGTACAAGCAACAGTGTGTATTGAAACAGCAATGTCTGGATTCCCTTCAGCAGACCTAAGTGATGAGGTTCCTTGTTTCATTTTACAAACAACTGCTCTCCTCCATTACGGGGCAAGATTTTAGGTGTCCAGATGACTTCATAATGCCTTATATCTTAGAGCCATTGTAAGGAAAGGAAATTTTTCACGACACACAGTTAATGATTAAGGGATCTTGCAATTCCTCTCAATGAGTTTCCCACTGCTTTTATTGCTGCTATTTGCCCTTTTCCCTATTCAATCAGCAAATTCTATCTTAGCATTGTACCTATCATTTTTCCCCTATGTATTGGTGATGGAAAGAATTCATGGCAGCTGCCATATGTAATAATATCACATCACTTAGTGGTAAATTTTTGAATAATTTCAATTTGTTGTTTGCAAATAGAAGCAAGTGTTTTTATAATTACAAGACAGGGAGGGTTAATTTCTGCACCCAACGTTCTTTACCAACCACCCAAGTTGGTATTGACGTGGGCTTGCACTGCTTAACTTCAGTGATCTCACAGGAACTGGTGTGTCCAACGCAACTTGGCTGCACTTGTATTTCATTCATTTGATGTAAAAAAAAAAACTTCGATTGTTTGTTTGTTTTAGAGCCCAACGACTACAAAGGTCATTAGGGCCCAGAAAGACATTCTACATGGTGGGGGTGTAAAAGGCCAACCCACCATGAGGATAATAAATAAGTGTAAGAGCCCACTAAGAATAATAATAGTAAAAGGCAAAAGCCACACAATAAATAGGGAATAAACAAAGATAAAAGCCAAAAAAAAACCACAAATCTAACCGGGCAAAAGCCAAAACAGACACAAATAAAAAGGCAAAAGCCTAAACAAACATAAACACAGAAGGGCAAAAGCCAAAAACGACACAAAACGAAAGAGGCCAGCCTCCCTCACAAATACAAGCAAGCTCTCGACCCCCTGGGGATCATCCCCAAGTGAGGTGGAGAGCTCCGGACTGACTCCCTGTCACATCTAAGTTCAATGTATCTCTCACAGTGACTAAAAATGTGTGCCACTGTGAGAGGCTCCCAACAGGAGTCACACCACGGTTCATCCTCACCCCGTAATATGTAGGAGTGGGTGAGGAAAGTGTGACGGATTCACAGCCGAGCAAGCACAACCTCCTCCCTCCGCAACTGGCACAATGAGGATGCCCAGTGCACTGGAGTGTCCTTCAGTGTGCGGAGCTTGGTGGTCTCTCTGCTAACCACTGGGACTGCCATCGTTCACGGACGGTGTTGTTGTTTGTGTTTTAGGGCCCATCAACTACAAAGGTCATTACAGCCCAGAAAGACAATCACCATGGTGGGGGGGTGTAAAAGGCCAACCCACCATGATGATAATAAATAAGGGCAAAAGCCCACTAAGAGTAAAAACAGTAAAAGGCAAAAGCCACAAAAATTACCGGGAATAAATAAAGGCAAAAGCCAAAATAGAAAAAGCTAAACAGGCAAAAGCCTAAAAAGACACAAATAAAAGGCAAAAGCCAAAACAGATACAGTAAAAAACGGCAAAGGCCTAAACAGACACTAACATAGAAGGGAAAAAGTCAAACCGACACAAAAAAGGAAAAGGCAAAAGCCAAAAGGAAGAATAAAAGGAAAGGATGCTAATAAGAAAAATAGTGCCAAGGTTAAATGTTGTGAAAGAGGCTGGCTCTCCACCCCCTGGGGGTTATCCCCAAGTGATGTGGAGAGCTCTGGACTGACTCCCAGGTGACAGTAAAGTTCACGGTATCTCTCACAGTGGCTAAATGTGTGCCACTGTGAGAGGCTCCCAACAAGTCACACCACGGTTCATCCTCACCCGTAGCATGTAGGAGTGTGTTAGGAACATGTGACCAATTCCCAGCTGAGCAAGCACAACCTCCTCCCTCTGCGACTGGCAGCACGAGGACACCCAGTGCACTGGAGTGTCCTTCAGTGTGCAGAGTTTGTTGGTGGTCTCCAATTCATGGACGGCCCGCCACACCATCGGGAGAGCGTCAGGGTAGAGGACAGTGGTGTCAGGTATATCTGGCAGGTGGGCCACCTGACAGGCATGGGCATCAGCCCTCTCATTGCCCATGATGCCAACATGCCTCGGGACCCACATAAACAACACTGTCTTGCCCTGCTTACTAATCATGAGCAACAACCTGTGCACATCCTGGACGACAGCGTGTCTACTATAAAGGGTGCACAACAGCTGAAGGGAGAATAGGGAGTCAGTCGCAATCACAAAGTGTTGGTGATTCAAACAATGGATGAGTTCCAGTGCTTTATGCAGAGCTGTTAGCTCTGCAGTTAACACTTCGATTACCAATATGTAGTCATGCATCATTTCACTGTAAACCTTTTCTATACAATTTCTAGAGGAAAGTGTCGTTATAATTATGAGATGAACACTAAATACATGTTTAACCCTAGTATGCATCAGTACTGCAAACATGATTGGCATAAAGTGGGTGAAAAGTAGCCATAATGAAATATCTCTAAGAATAAATATTTGCACTTAAATACCTTATAAAATGCAAGTTTATAATATTTAAATACATTTTCAAGAGAAATATATTGTGTGCTCTTTACATATAGTAGTGGCCTCTAAAAAAAAACGCACCTAGAAATGGTACATAACAAATCTCACCATCTAACTTCATCATCATCATCATCTCACCCTCCTCCCGCCTGCGGCAGGGTCGGGTCTGCGGGTTCTGATCCTCCACTCCCGCCTATTCCCCACCAGGTCCCCATCCACCCCGCATACCTCCATGTCCCTCTGCACCACCTCCGCCCACGTCCGTTTAGGTCTTCCTCTACCCCTGGTGCCTCCAATCACCCTCAGTCCCATAACGGCCCTAATAAGCTCCTCCTCTCCCCTCCTCATGACATGCCCATACCACCTCAACCGATTCTCCCTCATCTGTTCTGCAATGTCCCCCACTCCCAAGCTACCTCTAACGTAAGTGTTTCGGATTCGGTCGGCTCTTGACACCCCCTCTCATGTAGCATAACATTCGCATCTCCGCCACTTGCATTTGCCTTTCATGGTTCTTCCTAGCTGCCCAACACTCTGATCCATACAACATAGCGGGCCTAACGACAGTCCTATACACTTTGCCCTTCAGCTTAATTGGGACCCGTCGGTCGCACAAGACCCCACTTGCCTGTCTCCACTTCTGCCATCCTGCCTTCATCCTATGTGTCACATCCAAATCTATCTCCCCATTGTTCTGGAAAACTGATCCTAAATACCGGAATTCTTGCACACCTGGTATCCTCTCACCCCCACAGTAGATCTCACCCCCTTGTCCCTGGCTACTGCAATTGAAAGCTAAGTACTCGGTCTTCTTCATGTTCAGCTTAAGGCCCCCTCTCTCCATTGCCGTTTTGAAGTCTTGCAGGCCCTTTTGTGCACCCTCTTTGGACTCCTCCAGCCTCCCCACGTCATCAGCAAATCTCACCATCTAACTTGGCTCTTATTAAATAAAAAGTGCCACTATTTTGCATGCACTTTAAGCTACATGTGTGTAGCTAAAATAAAGCAGCATTTAACTTAGAGTGATCAACATTACCAAAAAAATGTTTTCTCTTTCAGCAAAAATACACTATAAATGTTTGCATTTTTGCGCGATTTCAAGGCAGTACCACATTTAAATGGAAAAGTGGCATCAATTTTCCATATGGCCAAGTGTTAGGCCATACCTCCCTCTTCTTAAAAAACCCTTCTCCATAGTATTTCAAAACTTGAAAGAATATGGACTAAACAGTTAGCAATAAACCCATGTACCTCAAAAAAATTCTGTGACGTAAATTCTACATTGGCCACTTAAGCAAGGTATTCTGTAACAATGAAAATGAGCCACTCTACCAGGAATCATTCATATTTTTAGGCTTTAGAGATGGTCGATTTATCAGCAAGCCCAGCATCCCTATGGAATTTCTACCTGCAGAGAACATTTTCTATGGTCCAATTCCAATGAACTTGCACCTTCATATGTAATTTCAATTGAGCCTAATGTGTACAACGAGATCTTATCCGAGTGTTATGGCACATGCACGTTAACGCATTTATAATAACTTGTCTAATGCAATCTTGATGTTGTGAGAATAAATTTTTGGTTTAAGCTCCAAGTTTTCTTGAAAGCCAGTAATAGTCATTTCAAGATTCATGTAAATAATTAAGAAAAATATGTTAACTATGTTTGAAACTTTAACAAAACTGGCTTGGTTTTTTTCCATGGGTTATGAACATTGGGCCATTTTTGAAGTTTCACTTTTTTGTAAAATACCAAACAATGAATGACCAATGAATAGATGCAAGCACTGATTTATCTACACAACATGTAGCCATGATAAAGGAACACAAAAAAACTTCAATAAATGGACACTTACAGAAAGATAAGGGGTTAAAGTGAAAAATGGGTGTTTTTAGAGGCCATGACTATATTGGGTTATCAGGCTTACCACACAGATGATTGCAATTTTGATCCTTCTTTGATGGGTAAAACTGATATTAGTTGTGGTTCTTAAGATGTTTTAGGAATAACAAATTGTGATACATCTTCTAAAACTGATTTTTGCAGATTAGGATGCAGATCAGGACACATGTAGACAGCAGGTTGTACCATTATAAGTGGGGTGGGTGTAAAAGACCAACTTTAAGTAAAATTCCAACTTTTCAAAAAGTGATGAATGTTTTATAATGATTGAGGTATGTGTTAGTATGTTTCACATAGGATGCTGTGGAGTAAACCAAGCAGCTTGACTTTGACCCTCATACTATGTACATAATGTCGTTTTAACATTTTACTGCATTTTTAGCTAGTCATTTTGAAACTTTCAATTATAAATGACACATAAAGTAATCCCCTTGAAATGCATAAATTAGCCTTAAATTTACATCAAGGGAGTAGACCTGTGTTGGAAATTGGAAATATATCTGGTATAAAGTGATGAACTATGCAAAATACAACACAGGTATCTTGTGAGTGGTTGAATAAGAAAATAAGAAGCATATTAGGCGTCCAAGGAAGATTTCTGACAGGACTGAGAGGTATTTAGTGAATGAAATTAAAATCATCCCAGATGTCCTGCCTCCCTATTACTTAAAAAGATGAATGACTGCACTGAAATAACTTTACATCCACAAACCATCCACATAAACCCAGAAACACAGAAAACCAATCATCACTGATGTGGACAAATAAAAGCATGTGTCTTTTGGAAATAAATTTTATTTACTTTATGAAATCAAATTCAATGTATCTGGAAGTAAAGGAAGACAAGGTGTTTGGCAAAGACCAGAAACAGCACTACAACTGCAAAACCTTGATGCAACTGTAAAACATGGGGTGGTTGTGGGATGGTGTGGGTATGTATAGCTGATGTAGGTGTAGGCAATTTAACATTTATTGATGGAATATTGAATAAAGAAAATATGAGGGTTAGTGTGGCCATCCTAAAAAATAATTTAAACACATCTGTGGAGAAATTGGAATTTGGTGTGCCATTGAGGTTCCAGTAGGATAATGATTGTAAGCACATGACGTCAACATAAGTGTGGAAACAAGGTTAGTAGTTTGTGTGAATGTGCAAGAAGAATTATTAGTAACAAGAAATTTGAGTGAAAAAGCACTAAAAGGCAAGGGCATTTACAAACTCCAGAAAGGATGATGCCAAATTAAATAATACAAAGTCATTTAGTATGGCAAGATCACAAGAATTTGCCCCAGAAGTTAGATAATGAGTTATTGAGTTGTCTGAGGAGGGAATAAAAAAGATAAAGATTTCTAAAGTATTAAATATGAATAGGTCAACTGTGACAAAGATATTGGCAAAGTATAAAATCCATGGTCATGTGAATAATGCTGTATTAAGTGGCCAAAAATGCAAAACAGATGTTAGGGTGGATTGACAGATCATAAAGATGCCCAAAGGAGAGCCTTCCAATACATCAAAAGTCATTCAGGTAGAATAGGGACTCGAAAATATTAGTCGACAAACAATTTGGAGAAGACTTACAGCTGGGAAACTTCATTCCCGACAACCAGCGAAGAAACCATTTATCTCCTTAAAAAATTGTAAAGCCAGGATTTCATTTGCTAAGGATCACATCAATTGGATACCACAACAATGGTCCAAAGTATTTTGTCAGATGAGCCTAAATTTAATTTAATTGGAAATGATGGGAAATGCAAAGTTTGGCAGCCAAATGGAAAAAAATGATCCTAAAAGTTTATGAAATCATCAGTAAAGCAAGGTGGTGGCAACATTATGGTATAGGGATGCTTCTCCAGAAATTGTTCCAGTAAATTATAGGAAATTAAAGGTAAAACTGATCACCTTATGTATAGAGACATTCTTCTATAGAAGATGTAGCCATATTTCATGGATGGCATGCCACTCAGAGGAGCCATTTTACAGCAGGAGAATGATCCAAAAAATTTTTCTAATGTGGTTTAGTTTTTGTCAACTAATAGAGTAGAAGTTATGAAGTGGCCTGCACAGTCCCCAACCTCAATCCAATTGAGCAATTAAGGAATTAGGTCAAACGTCAAATTTGTGATGAACACTTCTCCAATGATTCTAACCTGTTTGGTCAAAATAAAAACCATCTGGGAATCACTTTCACCCTCCATTTGCACCAATCTGGTGGATTCAATGGGAAACTGATGTCAAGCAGTGTTAGAGGCAAATGGATACCCCACAAGATTTTGATATTTTTACGTGTTCTTTGATTTTTATGCATGAAAATGAATTTGTTGCCATACTATCATAACTCTATTTGACTTCTTTTGGGTAAGAGAGAGGTAAAGAGTGTGCCTTCTTTCAGATGAGAAGTAAAACTTAGGTCTCGTGTGAATGTACGATGTCACTTGCATGTAAAAGAACTCTCTCTACTATATAATGGGTAGATTAGGCAAAATTTCCAGGTGTAGGAGCTCGCCCCCTGGCGGTGGTAGCATTCCCCAACAAACACTAGACCAATGACAACTAACCGTAGGGGTACAGCTTAGACCGGCAACCTGCTGCAGAAAAAACCATGACCAATATATCACCCTGTGTCCATTCAGAGGGACAAGATGGGTACCCGACCCTGCCTTAGGTGGGAAAAGGGTTAGGAGTTTTTTTTTGTGATCACAGTTGGAAGGAGATAATAAACGATACTCATGTTGTCATACTTTTGTTGCTAAATGTATATCTCACAGCATTAGTCTTTTTATTAGACTGCTGCTGTTAGGATGCAATGGACCTCCGGTTGGAAGTGTGTTTGTAGCAGAGTATAAGGGGAGAAAGGATCATTCATATAACCTGAAGGAGATTAGGGCACAGACAAACTCATACTAAAAGTCTTTCTTGCCTAGGGCCATTCGGCAATGGAATAGCCTTCCAGAGGATATAAGGGAGGGCTTCCTCAAAGGAAGCCCACCATTGCTTGTATTGTAGGAGGGATTAGTATTATAGCTCAGTGGATTAGGAGGTTTGTGGTATTATAAGTAGGAATGAGAGTTGTTCTCTCCACTGTCATATTCTATGCTTGCAGTGTAGTGCATTAGAATAGAACATGGGTTCCCAAACTTATTTGTTCTACTGCCCCCTTTACAGGAAAAAAATTACTCAGCACACCCTCCTTCCATATGGAAATTAACTTTAAGTGAACAGGCAGTAAAATATAGTAAAACGTTTGTGCTCTTGTAAATAACACACTTGAAATTGGCCAGCCATCCAAAGTTGGAGGCCGTACAAGTTGGGAAACCCCGTCGTCCATTGTCCTGGGTATGGCATAGAAGCATCAGTGTCTTATTACAAATTATATTCTATAGACTGTGAAATGCATCCTAGGCTACTATCGCCCTCCTCAATCAAACCACTGCCTCCTAGGGAGCGATATTGCCCACGTTGGGAACCTCTGACTTAGAAGAATGAGTTGCTACCAGGTACAGGGCTAATGGAGACAAGTTGTCAGGACAGTCCACAAGAGGGCAGATCAGATGTAGATTTGGACAAATACACAAATGATGGCATCACTTCCTTTCAAGGCACCATTCATAGGGGTGCATTAGCATTCTTCCTTCTTCAGATGGTGAGACATTATTAAGAGTCAGAGATGCACACCAGGGGGATAAATTTACAAAGTGAACTTTGGCTAGCATGTCCCTATAGCAGTGATTTTTGAGTGCCAGGTAGAGGTGCAAATTCTTTGTGCCTGAATACGTTTCCAAAATAAATTTGCTGAATGTGATTGCAGACTTGGTCACCCATCAATTAAAGAATTTAAGTAGCACTTTGCAACAAGAAGTCAAGATATGCGCAGAGCAACTTCACTTTTAAAAGATGACTATAAATTGCCAGTAGTTTAAAATGAACTGCCTAATGTCCCACATTACAGGGTGGTAGGAAGTTTAACTACAGGCAGCATATCAAAACGTATGCTGCTAGAGCAGTTGACTTCAATGATCCTCCATCAACTTCAATGGTCATTAGGGCCCAGAAAGAGTCACCATGGTGGGGGTGTAAATGGCCATCCCATCATGATGACAATAAATAAGGGCAAAGGCCCACCAAAAGCAAAAAAAAAAAATAAAAGGTCAACAGCCAAATAAATAACAGAATAAATACAGGCAAAAGCCAAAAAACGAGACAAAAGATATATTGGGCAAAAGCCTTAACTGGCATAGATATAAAAAGATATAGATATAAAAAAGGCAAAAGTCAAAAACCAACATCAACCAAAAATGGCCAAAAGCTAAAACAAGCATGATTTTAATCCACAGTACTCCCATGAATAATATTTTTTGACTGATAAAGCAAGGCAAACGCCAGAATTGGTTTCTTTACCACACACATTTATAATATATTAAAGACAAGTGGAAACTTACTTTATCCCGAAAGAATGAACAGTGAAAATGCACTGAACTTCCAGAAACTGACAAAAGAAACACATTAATGTGGTAACTAGTGTTGACTACCACTACTCGTCGCTGTTGTGGCATTCCAACAGGTCTGAAACAAAAGCCAAACATTATGTTCAACATTATAATAAACTTCATTAATCTTTGGTACAAATTTATTCATTTCACTTACTGTTCTCTGAAATCTAACGTTGGGGGATAAAATTTAAGAAGACTCACATATGCACGTGTATTCTCTAAGGATGACCTTAAAAACCAAAAAAAAAATCACAACAATTAACCATTTAATTATTTGTGGGATGTGTTGGCGCCCCGTCATATATTTCTACAGATTTATAGAAGGTATCACTAGGCACAACTTCATTTAGGCATATCTTCAAATGACAATCACAATGCTACAATCATCAATCAACTTTTCCCAATATGATTTGATAATCCCTAGAGCATAGTCATGGCCTCTAAAAAACCAGGTGAATTGTAACCTAAAAAGAAACCAGCCATTTTCTTGCTCTCCATTTGCAGTTGTGAAATATTATTAATAATGTTTTATATTATCGCCATTATCAACGTTCTTGTAAAGTTTTACTCTTCAGGAATCATTTTCCACGATTTGGTAACTTTGTCCTAAAGTTTTCCAAAATTTGTCAGATTTTGCAGCATATTTGGAACATTGCAATTATTGCATTGAAAATATTTTCTTATATCGGATACTATATTACGTTACACCGTCCATCAACTTTCACCCCTCTGCACTTTACCTTTGGGTGCAAAAGTATGTGTCAAAGTGAGGCTTAAAAACAACCAGTTGGGTTCTAAAAAAAACCTCCACCACTTTTTTACACAGTGGTACTATATTGAAGTCCTTTGCATCCCCCACATGATTTTGAAGTGAGTTTCCACGTCTGACTACTAGACTTCCCATCATCATCATCATCATCATCATACCCTTATCCCGCCTATGCAGGGTCGGGTCTGCGAGCCCACGAAACATGCTCTGATTGGGGGCACCCCAGTCAGGCGCCTGGAACTCGCAGGAAATATTGGCTAAGTGACTGTGGGGGGATGCCGACCTACCCCACTGTTCCAACACTGCAGTATACAACCAAAATAGAAATCTTTGGCAGGTAAATTAATGCTTTGTTGGTTACAATATTGCATGGTGTCTGGCCCATCGCACAATAACTATAATGCAAAAGGACTCAGGCTCATGCCTGACTACTAGACTTCCCATAAAAGACTTAAAAACTTTTGTGACCCCAAAAAACCATTGGAACCTAAAGAAAACCCATGTCCGTTTTGAATGCCTAAATCATTCTTTTTGTGTAAATGTGCTCATAATTGGTTCAAGATACAAATTCTACATGTAATAAAAACTGTTTTTAGGAAATTTGCAGACTTAATAGGGAGATTTGCACTACATAATGTGCCATCCTGTACTGGGTATGCTTGACAAATCACACGTTCTTAGGCCAAGTGCTCACTTGCGATTTCTTGTCACTGCAACTGAAAAATCGCAATTGCAAAGATTTCATGTGATGTATGCACTGCGACCAACAAATCGCTTATTTTATTCATTTTTCCAATGGTTTCATTGAAACCACATGTGTGGTGGCTCTCTTGCTATTGGGTTCACCCTCTTTCCCCCTCAGATCAATGGACAGTCATCATCATCCTCAACTTCTCACTGGGGGTCAATGGGTTCTAATCCTCCACTCCCGCCAATTCCCCCTCCACCCTGCACGCCTCCATGTTCCTTTGCAACCCCTGCTCCAACGTCCGCTTTGGTCTTCCACTACCTCTGGTGCCCAAACCACCTCCAGTCCCACAATGGACATAATATGGTCCTCCTCTCCACTACTCATCACATGCCCATACCACCTCAACCAGTTCCCTCTCATCTTCTCCACAATGTCTCCCACCCCAAGCTTCTTCTAACGTAATTATTTATAATTTTGTGAGATCATGACACCCCAATCATGTATCGCAGCATTTGAATCTCAGCCAGTTGCATTTCCGTTCATGGTTCTTCCTAACTGCCCAACACTTTGAGCCTTACAGCATAGCAGACCTAACGACGGTTTAGTAAACCTTACCCTTCAACTTTATTGGGACCCGACGGACACACAGCACCCCACTTGCGTGCCTCCACTTCAGCCATTCTGCATTAATTCTATGGGTAACGTCAGAATGCACCAGTGCACCACTGGAATCCCATCTACCCCCTCAGTGATTCTCACCCTCTTGCCCCTGGCCACTAAAATGAAAGCTAGGTACACAGTCTTCTTCATGTCTTGTAGGCCCTTTTATGCATCCTCTTTGGACTCCTCCATCCTTCCTACAACTTTGGCAAATACCAGGCACTGAGGAGCTCATTCCCCTACTCCCATGGGCAGCTCATCCATTACTAGAGTAGATTAATGATACAATGGGCCAGCATTACCCCAAACCACAGAAAACTATATGAAATAATAGAACAATTTCACATCTTTTTGTCCACAAAACCACCCTCCAATACCATGAGCAGCTTATTGCATTGGACATCCCTGTCCTTGTCTGATCACTGAAGTTAAGCAATGAACCCCAGTTAGTACTGACATGGGTGGCCACTTGGAAAAACTGGGTACTGCTAATACCTTAAAATAGCTGCATTAGTGCAGTGTCTGTGCAGTTTCCGCATTGGAACTAAGAAATGGATGGGGCTCGAATGACTAGTTGAAGGGCTGTAAAACACCAATAAACCAAAAGAATCCAACATCATCAGGTACCCCTAGAAGTCACCAGACCTGTAGGAGCCAAGATATGTGTGCATTTAAGCAACCATTTCACCTCAACGGCATATGTTGAGCCAAATTTGGACTGGATCTTTTTTTTTTTTTTAGCTCCCATGGTTTTTGTTTAGCTCCCAATTGCATTTTGCTGGTTATTTTTTAAAAAAAACTCACTATATTGATATTTTAGAGAAAATGAAAGTGAATAGAATAACGAATTGAATGGCAAAAGATGACCCACGGGCAGGCCTTTAGAATGGCCACATAGGTTTCTAGGCCGGATAAGCAAAAAAAAAAAAAAAAGTGGCGGGACTAAAACACAAAAACGGTTTTTTTAGAGGCCATGTCTATACTGTTTTTCTTATTGTGCCAAAGTGATATGCAAGCATTTTCACAATTTGTAAATTTAATGTGTAAATAAGACTATTTTAGCCACACGACACTAGTGTGAATAAAGTACAGTAGAGATCGGCTATAGTGAGCCCATTAATAACGAACACTTGGTTATAACGTACTGTATTTCAACAATGAAAGTTTCCCAGTGAAATGTTTCTCAAACAAATCTTTCAACCATTATAGCGAACTTTGGATTAACGAACCGATAAACAGGATTAACCATTAAATAAGATTAGGAAAACGAAGTCACTAGTTATCAACTGCATGAAATTACAACAAAACCAAATGCACCACAAAAAAATGTGTTAAATGCTACAACCCCCAACAAAGTCCTGAAAAACAGCAAACAACCCACATTACACTGAATATAAAGCATGCCTCAGGATCAGGAACGTTCACCCTCAACATTTCGCCCCTGAGTACTTTTCGTCCCTGCACGTTTTGCCCCTCGGACGTTTCGCCCCCGAAAATTTTGCCCTCCCAAGGGCAAAATGTTCTTGTTATTATGGGTTTTGTTATTCTGCTTTAGGTAAGGTAAAAATCAAAATTAACCCTTCATTTTTACCTTATGTTGGCCGAATACACACGGCATTATTAAAAAAAATTTCTGATGTTAGCAAGAATTCAGCTGATTCTGAATCGTTTTTGGCTGCTCATTTCAAATATGGGTTTAGTTTTTCTCAGGCACGTACAGATTTTTCAAAATCACTAATAATTACTTCAACTTACATGAATTTTGATTTACTTCTTGGAATTATTATTACACGAAAGCATCTCATCAAATTATAAGTTTTAAGAGGAATGTTAAAAAACAATATTTAGTCTGATTTCTTGGACTTATAGAAAATGGCTTGGTGAGGAATGGATTTGAAGTGCTTTTATTCTACTTCAAACTTCCCTTTCTTTGACCTCCTTGAACATTTTGGAATTTTCTTCCACTCTCGTTTGAGGTCCCAGCAGTACTCTACCATCATGTTAGAATTCCACCTTCCCTGGTACCCCTGTTCCATCTCTTTAATATCTTGGTGAAATCTTTAACCATTCTCCTCACTAAAATCTCCAAGGTAGTTTGGGAAATATTTCAAATGGGAGTGTAGAAAGTGCAATTTAACACTCATATGGCATCCAAGTTTCTTCTACTTTTCCAGCATGGTCTCCACTAAGTATTGGTAATTTTTGACCTTATTGTTTCCCAAGAAGCCTTGAAAAACAGATTTCAATCTAATCCATGCATATTTTTTAGGTTTATTGATAGAATCCTCAAATTGTGGGCTTGTGAATTTGAGGACCCACAAAACTTCCTGCTTTAATTTTTTCTGTTGTAATGTTTGGAAACTGCTTTGCAAGATACTGAACGTAGGTTTCATCTGTGTGCAATGTTTTGACCAACTGTTACATCAGAGTTTAATACATAAAGGTGGAAGTAATACCTTCGTGGGCTCAATCAACGGTTTGTTCAAAATATTTTTTGTCCCTGGCAAGAGATGCTTTCGTTTTGGCCATGATTTCTTCACCCAGTGCTTATCTTTTGCTCTACTGTCCCACTCACAAAAAGCATGGTATTTTTGTATAGCCTGCTTGGTGACCAAGAAGCATGCCTATCATTTTGAAATCTCCACATACATGCCAGTTGTGCTCCTCATTTTTAATTTTCATCAACACCATTTTCACACTTTCAAAAGACTCTCTTAGCTGGAGAGAATAAACTACTTACTCCCATTATGAAAAAGTATTGACATTAAACTCCTTTTGGAGGAGTCAATGCAGAGCCTCCACTCAGAAGCAGCATATTGGATTTCAAGATATTACATGTGGCCAGGAATGCCACAGCAAAGCACTATTGAGTGTTCCTCAGCAAAGAATGGCTTCTGTATGGTGATACCATAAGAAAAATGTCCCTGATGTCAAAAGGTTTTTTGGTTTTAAACTAGAACCAAGATCTTCTGCTGCACTTTTAGATAAGTTCAAATCGTCATCATCATCTCACCCTTCTGCCAGAGGCAGCGTCTGGTTTATCAGTTCTAATCCTTCACCCCACCTATCCCCACTAAGTAGTCCCCCTCCATTCGATATGCCCTTTAGATAAGTCCAAATCTCTCACCAAATCATTAAATTCTGCCTGCAGGAATAGATGAATTAGTTTTCAAATTCAACCAAGAAATGTGGGCTTCTACCTGCTGTAAACTCACGTGCCAAACAATAATCTTGAAACATAGCATATCTCAGCACATCATTAAAGCAGATTTGTTGAAAACCTATATGTGATGGAAAAAAACTAATTCCATATTTGAAATCAGCATAAAACACTGGTTTCAAATCAGATAACATCATTAACACTCCATTGCTCACTATGTATCTGTGAGATACATGCAAAACATTTTTTTCCAATAACTAGATGGCAGTGTAATAAATAGTCCAGGAAGTTTCATTACCTTCCTAAATCAACATCACTGACATGCACTGTAAGTTAAAACGTCATAGATCAAATTGTTATAGAACTAGCTGGGTGAAGTATCTGTTAGATACTGTGCGAGTAGTTATGTAAGGTTTTGAAATTTGTTTAAATGATCTGTAATTCTCAAATTTCATTTGTTTTTCATTTAGCAGTGGTTTAACATACACATTTTTATAATTACAAACTATTTGTTTTTGATTCATGGTACTGCATCTGAGAGATACATGGTGAGCACATTTGTTTATATGATAGTTGTACATATTTGAAATTTCATTTTTCTTCGTATATGGTTTAATTATAGAATAAATATGACGTCTTGTGAGAAGAAATTAAATTTAAATGATGAAAATGATGTCAGGTTAATTCATCAGCTCCTATTTGATGGAACTTCTGATAAAAGTGATAATGAAGACGATACATATGAATTATCCAATGAACCTCCTCAAGTTGCCTTGCCTCAACACTTGCATGTTGTTGATGATGATGATGATGATGACAGCTCAGAAACTTCTGAGTATATTGAACAAAGAGAAGATTCAAATACAGAACAGAGTGACATGGAACCAAGTAGTGATGAAGAAGATGATCTGAACTTTTATATTTGTCCACACAAAAAGCAAAAAAGGGTGTTGGAAACATTCAAATGGAAAAGAACTCCATATGCCTTGAATCGAAGGACAGCAAAACATAATTCACTAACCAAACTTCCAGGTGTTAGTGGGAAAGCAAGAAATGCAAAAAGTATCTATGATAGTTGGAACTGCTTATTTGATGAACTGCTTGTAAAATTTACAAATCAGTTCATCGACTGTGCAAAACATAATTATGCTCGTCCTAGAGATGCTCTTCATGCAAATGAAGTGGAAATGAAGGCTTTTATTGGGTTACTGTATTTGGCTGGAGTTTACAAAGCATCACGATTAAATATTGAAGAATTGTGGGACCGTGATGGCTTTGGAATTGAAATTTTTCATCTGACAATGAGCTTCAAAAGGTTTCGGTTCCTCTACCAATGTTTACGATTTGACGATAAAAATACTCGATCTGAGAGAAGGCAAATAGACCGCATTGCACCAATTAGAGATTTTTTTTGAACTTTTTGTAAAAAATTGTCAACTTTGCTACTCTGTTGGAGAAAATGTTACACTTGATGAAAAATTGGAGGCATTTAGAGGCAGGTGTCCATTTATTCAATATATTCCATCAAAACGTGCCAAATATGGAATAAAGATTTTTGCACTTGTTGACTCCAAGATGTTTTACACAAACAATCTTGAAATTTATTGTAGTAAACAACCAAGTGGGCCATTTGAGAAAAGTAACAGCAGTTTGGATGTTGTGGAAAGAATGATAACTCCTATTCATAACTCTGGTCAGAATGTGACAGCTGATAATTGGTTCAGTGATGTATCCCTTCTAAAAAATTTGGCAAAAAATCATCGCCTGTCATATGTAGCAACGTTGAAGAAAAATAAATGTCAAATTCCACATGAAATGTGAAATGTAAAACAGCACAGTGTATTTTCTAGTATTTTTGGATTTAGTAAGGATGGAACAACCGTTTCATATGTACCTCAAAATAAGAAGAATAAAAAGAACGTGATTTTGATTTCAAGTCTTCACTTTGATGGTACAATTGACAATGAAACAGATGAGAAAAGGAAACCAGAGATAGTAACATTCTACAATCAAAACAAAATAGGAGTTGATATAGTAGATAAAATGTGCTCAGCCTATAGTGTTGCAAGAAACACAAAAAGATGGCCAATGGTAGTATTTTTCTCCCTGCTTAACATTGGAGGAATAAATTCCCAAATAATATTTATGGGCAATCAAAATGAAACGTTACCACGCCGACTGTTCCTAAAACGACTAGCTAAAGAGCTTGTGGGAGAACAAATGGCACATAGGGCAACAGTTGGTTGTTTGCCTGTTTTACTTTCCCAAAGAATAAAAGAACTTCAACAACACCAGTTTCCACAAAATACAGCAGGTAGAGACACAACAAATGTTGCAGATGGATCACATAAACGTTGCTGGAAATGCCAATTAAACAAAAAAAACAAGGCTGTCAAGATATTCATGTAAATCCTGTGGCCGATATCTATGCCTTCAGCATTGTAACTTTTACTGTTCAGGTGGATGTAAGCAAGACCACATTTCTGATGAATAAAATTAACAATAGAGAAGTTTCAAATGTCCAGCAGCAATTTATATTTTAAAATTTGAAATTGCTTTATTTTCCATTTAATTTCTTAAGTTTTTTTAAACACATTAGAGGGGTAAAAACAATTAACTTTTATCCCATTTAATAAAATAGATACCTGACTTTATAAACATTAACATAAAAGTAATTGAAATATCCCAATGCGTATCTCACAGATACAGTGCGAGCAAAGAAAGCTGAAATTGAAGCGCGAGCAATGGAGTGTTAAGACATCAAAAATAATGCTTTTTGTTATTCTGTTTTCACCAAGAATAACAGCATTGTTCGTTGAACCTTTTTGTGATTGTCTCAAAGAATAGGTAAGGTAAAAATTCATCAATTTCAGCAAGAATTCCACACATTGTGGAGGGCATCAAAGATAGAAATTTAATAGGCTTCTGGAAAGGTGTAGCCTGCAATTTCGTATTTTAGTTTATGTTTGTATTTTTTTATGTGACAGACTTGCTTAATATATGTGGTTTTTTTTATGTAAATATAATTATTATTACAGTAAACAGAGCAACAAAAAAACCCAGCCATTTTCCCTCCCAGGGGCAAAACGTCTGAGGGGCGCAAATGTGTGGGGTCAAAATGTCGGGGGCAAAACTTCCATAAGCCGTATAACTCACAGATCTTCACTTCAGGTTTACAAGGGATGTATTTCATTTCAATAAAAAGGCTGCCACTAAGGATGGAAGAAAAATTAAGGAGTTTATCACTGACTTTTTAGGGAAGAGAGAGAGGGGTAGGGCCCCCCAGGTTAAGGCACAACATACATCTAGACAGCAATAGTGTAGGGATGGACAGGAAATTGGCTGCAACTGATAATTTGACTTTGCTTGAAATTAAGTGTAGAAGCAAATTGCAATTGGCAATTAAGTGGCCAAATGTAATGCACTTGCTGCCACATGGGATGCTGATATCATTATAGGCATTGAATCATGGTTAAGGGAAGATATAAGCTCAAATGAGATTTTTCCTGATAGGTACATAGTACATAGAAGACATAGGTAAATAGGTACAGGGGAGGTGTGTTTGTTTCTATAGACAAATCATTAAGAAGTTCTAGGGAAACAGGGTAAGAGGGTGACTGTGAGATGCTGTGTGGTAGTGTTTCTGGCTTAGTAGGGGGGAATTAGGTGATTGCCTTCTATCAATCACCAGACAAAATTCCAAATCTTTTGTTGAGCTTTGTGCACTCTTTGTGGCACCTCAGCCATAGAAAGAGGGTCCCACCTGATATTTTTATTTGGAGCATTCAATCTTCAAAGGGTAAGGTGGGACAGCATGCAACCAGCTTCAGATTCCAGTCTTTCTGGTGCCTTGAATTCCTTCTTGGAACAACTCTGATTGGATTTGAGCATGTTGTAAACATGCTAACTCATGAGAAGGCAGAACTTTACACCTACTTTTTACAAATGTGCCAAGCTCTGTCAGGGATGTGAATAGCATTAAGGGAATTAGTGATCATGCTGGGGTTAAGGTTGAGACGGCAAGAAAGCTGCCAAGGTATTGTATATATACCTTGTAGGGAGACTTATCAATATCACAGAGCTGATTCGCAGTTGTTTACGTAATATTTAGAATCCCATTTGAATGATTTTCAGGTCACTGTCAATGCATGAAATGTTGATGAATCTTGGCTAAGGTTCTCAGCACTTCTAGAGGAGGGTACAAGACAGGTCATCCCTACCAAGAAGCAGCACAATGGTTATCTGGATTGGTATACCCAGGATGTGAAGGCAGCTTTAGTTAAGCATGGAAAAGTCAGGAACATATTTAGGAAGGGGCTAAATTCAAATAGTGAGCCCACTTTGATGGAAGCATGGAGAAGGGCAAAAGGATTAATTAAAAATTCCTACAATAATTTTCATTGCAATATTTTGTGGGAATGGCTGAAGGCCATTCCAGGGGCACCTAAAAAGTGCAGAAAGGGGAGGGGGTTATGGGGTTCCAGCTGTTAGGGGTGGTTCAGGAACCTTAGATATAGACAGTATTAAAAAAACAAATATTTTTAATGATTCATTTACAAAAACATTTGTAAATAGCATGGGTGATTACCTTCCATGGTCAGCTGGGGATTATCAAAGAGAAATGGAGGAGGTTGTCATTACAAGATAGGGAATTAAGCTTTCAGATAAATTAATGGTCCATAAGGCTATGGGGCCTGATAACATTCCTCCATTTATTCTGCAAAGACTTCACAGACTGTCAGCTACTCTTTGGTGGAAACTTTTAAAAATTCATTAGACAGTGCCATTGTTCTCTCCTCCTGCAGGCTGAGAAACGTGCCATTTTTCAAGTCAGGGGATACTGTTGATCCAAAGTGCTACAGGTCAGCATCTTTAATGAGTGCTGTATGAAAGATATTTGAGCATATACTATTCTTACATATTATGGGATATTTAGAGGAAAATGGCATCCATAGCAATAATCAGCATGGGTTTAGGGAAGGGAAGTCATGTGTCACTCAAATGGCTTTTCTGATGCACTATATTCAGAGAACTTTAGACAAGGGTAAGCAGGTTGATGTTGTACTCCCAGACTTTGAGTACACCTTTGTTAAGGTACCCCATGACAACCTTGTTTCAAAAATGTGAAAATTAGGGATTCACAGTAACGTTATTCAGTGGGTAAAGGCCTACATGAATGGCAGGCAGCAGAGTCCATTTTCCTGGTAAGGCTTCAAAATGGCCACCTGTGATATCAGGAGTCTCCCAGGGAAGTGTATTGGAATCTTTACTCTATATAATTTATCATAATGATATACAGCAGGCATCTCAAATATACGGCCCGCAGGCCATATGCAGCCCACGATGGTCTTTCATGCAGCCCACAGAGAATTTTCAGAATTATAGGCACATTCGAAAAAAATGACAGTAAACCTACAGGTTAACGTTTTGTTCAATTAAATTCTATATAAAACGTAACTGTCAGGGCCCACTCTAAGGAAGGGGGGGGAGCAACCTGGTGTGAGAAAAACTGCAGCATGAACTTTAATTATATTCTTAATGGGCGCCAATTTCTCTTCTTGTCCAGGGGTGACATAAACGCTAGAGCTGACCGTGGCTGTCTGTATTTCATACACTTTAAACATCCACATAGCACTTATTATATGAATATATAATCCTTTGTGACAGAAACCTTGCTAGGGAGATTTTTCATGCTAGACCAATTTGCCTAGATCTCTACCAGCACCCTAGCAACACCTTTGCCTTCTGCACCCATTCCAGCCTTCACCCCAGACCCCATCAACCCCAGAAGGTGGGGGTTCCTCAACCCCTCCTTCAGTGATCCAGCATTGGACAAGCCAGTATCACATGCCTAACATCCTCCACTTCGTCCCCACATAATCCACAGCCTCCTCTCCACTTATGATCTTTGCCATCCTCTGTTTTGTCTCCAGTGACGCAGCTCTTGCCCAAAAAAGAAGTTAGCTCTCCCACGTGTTGTCATAAATTACCTCCCTCTCTATGATAGGCTTGTTCCCATACACCCTCAACGATTTCTTGGCCATCCTTCCCTCCATCCCCTGTCGCCACTGCCCCAACCCCCACTCCTTAACTTTGTCCTGCACAAGTCTTTTCAGTGTTATTGCCCCCCATGCCCTCCCTGGGGTGCAGTGTTATGCCTTTCTTCTTTGACATCCTGTTTACCCTCCTCTCCCAGTTAGTAGAAACCTTCATGTTGTTTACCCATGCATTTCCCTGCCATACTGGATTTTCCTTCTGAAGCCCCCATATCCTGCAAAGGTACACCAACTTACTAACCATTTCTCTCTGTTCAAATGCAGCCCACCCCATATCCCCCTGTATTGCATCAACTGCTGTAAACCTATTTCCCCTAATGCCAACCTACCCTAACCTCCTTTGGGCTACTTCCATATAGTCCATTACAATTTTACTAATGCACAGAACCTCATTTCCATATGTTAGCCCTGGCACTGCTACCGCCTTCCATAAGCCACTAACCATTTCATACCTTGAGAATGAATCAAATGCCAGTTTCCTTATTAATCATTCTTTCCTTTTTTAGCTTACAAATGATGTTCTCCTCCATTGCTTTTAGGTACCCCCAATCATTTGTGAGTTTAACCCCCAGGTATGTAACCTCTGACACTACATCTATCTCCCTCTCCCCAAGCTTGATTGGCATCTTATTACTAGGCCACATGTTGTCCTCTCCTATGATCATCAGCTTTGTTTTGTCTTGACCAAATTCTAAATGAAAATCCCTACTGAACTGTTCACACATATCCAGTCCCCCTGTCTCTGTCTCTGTCAACAGCACTATATATTCACATTGGAAGATGGCAGGCAATTTGATACCATCACCCAGGGAAAATCCGAGCCCTCTAGCCTGGAGCCTAATCCCCAGCTCATTGAAATGCACTAGGAACAGAATTGGCGATAATGGACAGCCATGTTGTAACTCCTTGTCCACATCTATCTGTCCAGTATTTATTCCCTCCCAATGGAAATCATACCTAGTGCCCATATAAAGCTTCTGGAGCAACTCTACAGGCACCCTATTCACCCCATACTTGGGAAGAACCGCCCATAGCTTCTCTCTATCCACCTTATCATATGCACCCTTGGCATCCAAAAAAAAAAACAGAGGTATGCCTTCTACTTTTTTTTTTTTTGAACTACTTCCATAATCTGTGTGATCATGTACAGGCTATCACCTGTTCTACGCCCCTTTCGGAACCCATTTCGGAACTCTACTAATTTGCCAGACCCTTCTATTATTGTCCCTAATCGCCTCCTAACTAGCCTAGCAAATAACTGATAGCCGATAGCTATCCAGACTCTCCTTGCACTTTCCTTTGCCCTTGTACAGCATCACTACACGTGTGATGCCCAAGTCATCTGGTATTTTTCCACCCCCTAAACACTCATTAAATATCATTAAGAGCAGTTCTCTGCCTTTACTCCCTAGCACTTTGAGAAACTCGTTTGCTACCTTGTCTTCCCCACATGCTTTTCCCAAGTTTAATGCATTCATCTCCTGATCTAACTCTACCCTGGTAAAGCAAGCCTCTCCAGCAGATGGCCCCTGGCTTATGAGTTGGTTTAGCCCTTCCACTACCTTTCCACCTGTATTGAAGAACACATGTCCATATTCCTTCAATATCCTTCTAATGTCTTCTCCTAATGCCATCCTTATCCACCAGCGCTTTTCTATCATCACCTGTCACCTCAATCCTCCCTCTATGTCCATCCCTGACATATCTCTAAAATTTCTTGGTTATCTGTTTCCCCCATCCATGATTTCCCCCATTTGCTCCCACCCCCCTCTGCTATTTTCCTACCCACTACTTCTTTTGCCTCTCTTTTCTTCTGCTGATAGGTGTCCCATGCTTCTCTAATTCTTTCCTCATCTCCCATTTTAACTGATTGCCTATGCATCCTATTAGCTTGCCATCTACTTACAGTAGACTCTATATCCGTCCATGGATTCTTCCATTCATTCCCTTTTCCTTTACTTCTTCCCTGTCCTTCATCAGCTTTATCTATTAGGGCACTTATCAACTCAGCATATGTGACTTCTTTACTTTTTAGAACCCCTTCTATGTCCTTCTGGAACTCTTCCTCTTTGAACCATTTCTTTAACTGCCAGCAACCTTTCCATCCCACATGCATCCATCTTTCCTTGATGTTTCTAACCTTCATACTTATCATAATTAGATTATGATCAGAGTCTAAACCCACCCTGTTTTCCTCATCCACTGTCATTCCATGCACCTCCTGCACTAGGTCATTCTCAACCAAGCAGAAGTCAATGCATGAGCTGCACTGTGGCCCCACCCTTGTGATCCTTCCCTGACAGCACTTCAGAAGGTTCACTATTGCTATACCGTTTTGGCATGCAAAGCCCTTTAGCATTCAACCATTCCTATTTTCTACCCCATCCATCACCTGCAGATGCCCATTGAAGTCCCCCACTATTATAACCTGGTAGCCCTCCGGGCGATGGGGCCTCTATGTCCTCCTGGAAGCAGTTGTATATTCGTTCAATCCAACCCCCACCTGTACCTTCTATACCCATGTATACTGCCCCAATGGCCAGCTTTCTACCTCCTCTCTGTACCTTTATCCACCCATGCTCTCTGCATTCTTCACCCTACCTTATTCCTTGAATTTTCTTCTCCCACAGGATTCCAACCCCACCTCCTTTGTTCTCACTCTCCTTTCTGTTCCAGAAGGTTCCATTGACCTCATCCTCTACATACCCCTCCTCACCCCTTAGATGTCTCTGCCAGCCCCATGATATCTACCTTTTCCTGCCTCATGATTTCACATTTCTCCATCCACTTCCCTTTCTTCCTCACCCCTTGCACATTTGCAAATGCAATTTTCAGGCTTTCTAGCATGTCCCTATCACCCTTGCCTCCCTTGCTCCGTTCTAGCTAGGAAATTCTCCACAAATCCCTGCTTCTGCTTCCTCAACAATCTAGTGCCCTTTTTTGTGGGGAGGTTACTACTTCCCATCCAGCATTTCTCCTCTCCTATCAAGGGGACCCTGCTTTCTATGAGCTGGATTCCTAAGTCCTTACTGTACTGCCACAGCCTTCTATTTATACAGGTAGCCCTTGCCCTCTCCATCTTGCTTACAGCATTTGTGGGGATAGTGCACACCCTAATAGATACCCCCCTTCTTAACCTTACAACCTGCAATTAGATCTGTCAGTCTTTCCCACACATCCACAGCATTATTTTCTGCCAGTTCCTCTGCTCCCAGGCAGATAACCACCAAACACTCCATCTTCTCCCCTCTAAATAGCTCTTTCAGGCAGTCTCTGTAATCCCTGATTTTTCCTCCAGGCAGTGATACCACTGACACCATATCCCTCTCCCTGCCATTTACAGTCAGCTGGTTTAACCCACCTGACACAACCCTATCTCCCACATTTAGGACTGACCTGTCCACATTCCCTTCATTCTGCCCTGTATTCCCTTGTCTGCCCCTCTTCCCTTCCTCTCAATCACCTTTGCTCCTGCTGTTTTATCCACAACTTCCCCTTTCCTGTCTAGTGCCCCATTTCGTCCATCCTTTTCCCTTGCACTAGCCATCATCATATTTTCCAGTCTGAATTTCCCCTGAATTTCCACCAATTGATGAGACAGCTGGTCAATGTGCTCCTCCATGACTTTTGTTCTGCTTGCTGTTTGCCCCATTATCCTGTCCAGCCTTTCAATATCCTGCTGAGATGCAGCCAGTGACCACTTAATGGAGCACATTAAGCACCTCCAATGGCTGTCCACATGTACCTCCTCCTTGTACCCCATTGGAATGTCCACCCCACATTCCTTGAGGTTAATGATGCTGGTGCAGTCCTTATGGAACCAACTGTAGGACCAGTCACACCAAATCATCCCTCCCTCCTCTTGTCCCTCAAACTTGCAGCTCTCTGAGTAGCAGTGGATTTCAGGGTTCCCTTCCCTTTCTTTGTCCCCTGATGATCCTTGTTCCTTCCCATCCTATCCTTTCCTTTACCTCCCATCATTACTCCTTTTCCCATATTTCCTGCTCCTCTTGGCCCTTTAAACTATACCTTAGCTCCTTACCCCCTTCAGTTCTTACCTGTCAGCCTAACCCCTCTCCAATTCTAATGCCCCTTAGCTATTTTCCACTTCTACCCCTATCTACCTTTGTTATCCACCCTGTGGCCCTTCTGCACTCCCATACAAAGCAACTTCTTGCTACTGCCTTCCACTGACTTTGTTTTTCCTTCTAAGACTCCTGAATTAGCCTAGACATACTGAATCTTTTATTACTCCTGTAATCCTGACGCTTTACTACCCAAATAATGCAAAAACTTCACTTACATGCTGCCATAAACTACTCATGCATAGTTTACACATAACTTAGGTCATAGTGCATGTGACCTGCAGAAAGTTTCATCGCTGTAAATATGGCCCTCCAATAAAGGGAATTTGAGACCACTGATATAGGGTTTGACACGCAATCCTTCCTTGAGCTATTTGCAGCCTTTTTAGGATAAGTGGGACTAGAAAAGAAGTTGATTTTACTTATTGCATAGGTTGTGTTAGGGTTAATAGGGTTGAGACCCATAAGCACCTTGGTGTTATTCTAAACACTATGAACACATGGAAGGAGCATGTTGACAAACTGATTGGGAAGGCTGGGTAATGGCATTGAATTCTCTCATTTGGCAATGAAATGGAATTCTCTCATTCAGCAATGGAATTCTCTAAGTGAGGATAATGTGAGGAAGTTTCTGCAAGAAGGTGCTGTTATAGAAGGTATGTAATTTGTGGTGGAATATATCCCAAACTTCTCCCCTAATGTCTAACATTGTGCTTCCTAAACAGATTTTGGCAACATGTTAATTCATAACTCATTCCAATTTCCTAGATATCACTTTAAACCTCAATATTTCAAAGAGGAGCTACTGAAACTAGGAAAATAATATACAATAAAATTACATAAATACAATTAAATAATGCACAATTTTATCTCCTGAATTCCATGGGGATAATTCTGTGACATGAGAATTTTAACTTTTGGAAAAAGGGTTGAAATCGTTTATAACGAACTTCAAGGGACCGATGGCTTTTGTAAGTCATAGCCGGTGTTTGCTAAAAGCGATACTACTGTTTATAGTGAAGGGATACTTGTTAACGGCGTTATATTGATTACAGTATGTTATAATTATTGTAAAATACATACTGCATGTATTCATTATCATCACCACACCCTTATCCCACCTATGGCAGGGTCGGATCTGTGGGTTCTAATCCTCCACTCCCTTCTATCCCCACCAGCCTTTCATCTACCCTGCATGCAATCATGTCCCTCTGAACAAGCAGCTACCACATTCGCTTTGGTTTCCCCGACACCTGATGCCACCAACAGTCCCATAATATACCACGTAAGCTTCGTCTACCCCTTTCCCCTCACATGCCCATACCATCTCAACTAATTTTCTCACATCTTCTCTGTGATGTTTCCCAACCCCAGCTACATCCAATGTACACATTGCAGACTGTCAGCACGTGACCCCCCCACTCATTTAATGCAGCATTTGCATCTCGGCCACTTGCATTCTCCTCTTGTGAATTTTCCTTACTGCCAAAAATTCCATTCCATATAGCATTGCGGGCCTAACTACAGCTTTGTAAACTTTACCTTTCAACTTAATTGGGACTTGGCAGTCACACAGCACACCACTTGCCTGCCTCCACTTCAGCAATCCTGCATTAATTCTATGGGTAACGTCAGAATTATTTCCCCATTGCTCTGGAACACCGATCCTGCTGGTATCACATCATTGCCACAATGAACTACACCCCCTTGGTCCTGACCGATCCAACTGAAAGCTAAGTTCTCTTTTTTCCTCATGTTCACCTAAGCCCCCCCTTCACCATTGCTGTTCTAATGTCCTGTTTCTTGATGGAGAATTATAATTCTCTAATGACAATAATTATTGACATTGCATTCTGTCATGGACATAGACAGAACTCATCTGAAAAACTGTCCCAAGAAATGTGTTTTCTCATCGATTTGTACGTTCTAACCAATGTGTTCATTGTAAGGAACATTAATGCTTTTTTTTGGTTCATGGTTCTGACTATTTTGTTCGTTAAATCCGTTATATCCGGTATCGTTATAAGTGATTTTGACTTTATATTAAAGATGCCAAATATACACCTATATACACATATACAACAATACAGTGGTGGATAAATGTTTAGCACAGACTCAAAGTGTACAAAAATCGACTTTTCTTCAAAATCGGTCGTTTGCAAATATTCAAAAAAATATATCACATCTGTCTATTATGCTTATAACTAACTATAAAATAAAACGCATTCAAACGACATCTAATTGTTCTACAAGTCATAGCACAACTGTACTGTGAAGTTGTTTTTTGATGTCAACATCCAGTCATTTTCTATCTGATGATTAATGATGTGATCCTCATGGGGGGTTGGTTATCCTAGGACGATCATTATAACGTTGGATTGTTGTTTATTGGAGTTTAAGGTCCCGTAAACCACAAGGTCATTAGAGACCCGTCCACTGCATAGTGGGTATTAGCAGTATCCAGCTTTCCCGAGCGACCACCCATGTCAGTACTAACTGGGATTGCGTTGCTTAACTTCAGTAATCAGACAACTGGTGTGTCCAACCCAACTCGCCGCTGCCATTATAATGATGGACAGCACATACACAAGAACTTTTGCTACACTTTACAATTTTCGATATATTTATGAAGGTCAAACCAAGGAGTGTATAAGGAGTACCAGCTCTGCCTCTTTCCCATTGACTTTTGTGCCACAGTTTTAGACGGTGGCGCCCCACGTGGATTGTTCGCTACAACAGAGATGCTACATGTTTTTCAAACATCTTAAACATGCAGTTATGCACTTTATTTGATTTTTCTCAATAATAATGTCAACTACTTGCTGCTCATTTGAACATATAAATAAATGGCCGTTTCACATGTTTTAATTGAAAAAATAATTTTTTATATATACACTTACAACAAGACATTAAGACAGTAATGGGAAGAGGGGGTCTTAAGGTGAACATGAAGACTGAGCACCTAGCTTTGAATTTTAGTGGCCAGGGGCAAAGGGGTGAGATTCGTTGTGAGGGAGAGGGGATTCCAGTGGTGCAAGAGTTTCTTTATATGTGATTAGTTTTCCAAAGTAATGTGGAAATAGATTCTGACGTGACCAATAGGGCTAATGCAGGATGGCTGAATAAAGTTGAAGGGTAAAGTTTATAGAACCGTCGTCAGGCTCACTATGCTGTTTGGCTCAGTGTTTGGCAGTTAGGAAGAACCATGAATGGCAAATGCAAGTGGCTGAGTTGGGAATACTACTTTACATGAGTGGGGTGTCACGATCTGGCAAATTAGAAACGATCATGTTAGAAGTAGCTTTTAGTTGGGAGACATTATGGAAAAGATGAGGCAACTGGTTGAGGTGGTATGGGCATTTGATGAGGAGGGGAGAGGAGGCGCTTATTAAGTCCATTGTGGGACTGCAGGTAATTGGGGGCACCAGAGATAGAGGAAGGCCAAAACGGACGTGGGAGCCTGTGGCGCAAAGGGACATATAGGCGTGCGGGGTAGAGGGAGACTTAGAGAGGGATAGGCAGGAGTGGAGAATTAGAACCTGCAGATCTGACCCTGCCTCAGGCAGGAGAAGGGTGGGATGATGATATGGAGTCCTGGAGTGGATTTCATGGAGTTTGAGCAATTTACAGCAGCACACACTATTACTGTTCCTTTGCTCCATCCCGGTTATACAGTAAAACCCCGGTATAACGAATTTGTAGGGGGTTGCAATCACATTCGTTATAGCCAGGAATTCGTTACAACCAGGAAAGCTGTTTTAACCCCAGATAGCTAACCAGTAGTCTGTGATACTACCCTCCAAATATCAAGAAATTGTGGTTTTGGTAGTTCTGCAAAACATTTGGTTTCTAATCTTTGTGTATCTTCGTATTTACCCCAATGAAACATTTCTGCATGTTTTTCTTACTATTTTAATGCCCGTTGATTTAGTTTTCTTACAGTTGGTATTCTCCCAGACTACTGGTTAACTGTAATGACTGCCCTTAAGTATTGAACGGCAGTCAATTCTTGAGGAGTGCAGGTTATTAGGTGTTGAAAACAGGAATTCATGTAGGAAGTAGATAGGCAAGTAGACTGGGATTTGGAAGAGACAGCTGATGCAGTGAAATGGGCTGACAGCTGATGCAGTGAAATGGGCTGACAGCTTCACCAGAAAAATTAAAAAATTTGGGCAAGCAATTTTAGGTGAGGCTAGAGTAAAAGGTACACTCCAGGGCAGGCAGACATAGTGGTGGAATAATGCAATAGAGGCAGCCACCAAAAAGTAAAAGGCTGCATTCCATAGGTGGATGGAGATAGGAGACTATGATTCTAAAATATGCTACAGGCAGACCAAGGCCACAGCTAGGAGGATCATTTCATTGGTCATACACCAGTAGTATGAGGTCCTCTATGATAGAGACAAAGGGGGAATGTAGCCTGGCCAAGACCAGGGATAGGGTGATTAAAGATTTACCCTGAGCCATAACAGCGAAAGATAGAAAAGGTAGAGTCTTGTTTCATACTTCTGAGGTAAAGGAGTGGGGGGAGTATTTCTCCAGTCTATCTAATTCCTTCAAAGGGTAATTCCTGCGTATGGTAATGGTGGGGTGAATGGGGGATCATGGGGGAGATAGGCAGGTGTGTAGGGCTAGAACCTGCATACCCGACCCTGCCACATGCGGGATAATAGTATGGTGGTGATGATGAGAAAATGAACGTTTCTAATATCATCAGCCATTTGTGCATTCTGCCCTAATAAAATAAAAAGTATGACAAGGCATTCCTGTAAGTGGTGTTCAATTCAATATGTGGTGACCATTGAGTGGAAGTTTGTGTTAAATCCACAAATAAAAATTATTTGTAAGGTCCATCATTCGTAATATCCAACCAAATTATCCAAACTTTTATAACTTTTCATCATAATTACCAGGAAATTCGTTATATCCAATTCATTATATCCGATATTTTTAATATACAAACTCCTATCCTTTTGCGGGGACCTTGGAAACCATTCGTAACATCCAGGAATTCGTTACATCCGAGATCGTTATAGCAGGGTTTTACTGTATATCCTAAGGTGATATGTATTACCGAAATGTTTACGTTAGAGGAAGCTTGGGGGTGGGAGACATAGCGGAAAAGAGTGAGGGAGAAGCAGTTGAGATGGTATGGGCATGTGATGAGGAGAGTAGGAGGAAGGTATTTGGTCCATTATGGGTCTCCATGTGATTGGGAGCACCTGGAGTAGGGTAAGACCAAAACGGACATGGGAGCAGGTGGTGGTACAGAGGGGCAGGGAGACATGCAGGATGGAAAGGGACTTGGTGGGGGATAGGCAAGAGTGGAGGATAAGAATCTGCAGACCCAAACCTGCCACAGGTGTGAGGAGGGTGAGATGATAATGATGGTGAGATATATATACACCTGACACTTGATAACTGCTTTTAAATCCTTCCAATTATTATTTATATAGTTGTAAATATGCAAGCTAATAAATGTAAAGAAGTAGTTTCAGCAAACCACTTACTAGGTGGCGCTCTTTCGGTATGAGGACATGAAGAGGGTAGAGCTGTCACTCCCTGTATTACACTCCTTGCTCAAACCATCATTTTTTAATGGAATTATCAGTTTTCACGTTTCTTCACTCAAATTTTTACATCTACCCATTTTAAAATATTGTAACACATACGTTACAATACATAACATAACTAAGATCCAAAGGTTATTTAATCTGTTTTTGCCCCCAAGAGTAAAGTTTATGACCGGTGCTAAACATTTGTCCAGGGCATTTTTAAAATAACATTATGAATTATTTTTTAATAATGCACATTTATTCCGTTTTATTTTGTAGTTAGTTATAAACATAATAGACAGATGTTATATATTTTTGAATATTTGCAAACGACCAAATTTAAAGAAAAGTCGATTTTTGTAGATTTTTGAGTTGGTGCTAAACATTTGCTACACATTTTTTTTTATGTACACCAAATTCAACTGAAGAATGCACATAGTCCTGTATTTTAACAGATGAATGATACTTACTGTGAAATAAATTCTTCTGTATTTTGTAAAAGACCCTAAAAAGAAAACACTTCTTATTATGCAACAATAATCACAACACATTAATGTCTACTATTCCATCTGCATCAAGGTTAAAAATCACTAACCTGCAGACAGTAGACAACACAATGAGACAGCACAGGAGAAATGAGGGAATGCTTACTGGGGGTGACTTTAATGCACATGTGGGTAGTGGGAGTCTGGGATATAAGGATGTTCATGGGGGATTGGGTATGGGATGATTAAACTTAAGGGGCAGAAAGGCCTTGACACAGCAAGAGCACATGGCCTTGCATTAGCCAATACATGGTTCAAGAAGAGGGAAAAGCAACTAATCACTTTCCAGTCACAACAGGGGAGGTACCAAATAGACTTTTTCATGGTTAGGAAGCAGCCAAGGGCAGAGATCTGAGACTGCTGGGCGATACCCAGTGAGGATTTCCAAAACGAAAATGGCCATAAGCTACTCATGATAAGACTCACTAACGTAGGGGACAGGGAAACAACACATTTGGAAGGGAGAATCAGTTATTAGGTGGTGGAAAATGTCCACCAAGGTAGATGAATTTGGAACAAGTTCTCAGCAAGGTTGACTGGAACTGGGAGGGGCCAGCCAGTGCCATGTGGGACAGGGTTGCTATGAAGATTAGGAGAGTGACTGCTAGGTAGGGGTAGAGTAGGAGGAACTTCTCAGGTGGAAGCTGACATGAAATTAAAGAAGGTAGCTTTCCATAGATGGAGGGAATTAGGGGATCACGTTTCCAGACAAAGTTCAGGAAAATGAAAATGCCAGGAGGACCATGGTGCTGGCCAAGTTCCAGAAGATTGAGGCCTTATCAAGGGAAGGAAAGAATGCAGTTTTTAGACTGGGCAAGACCAGAGTTAGAACTAGTAAGGATGTTACCAGGGCTGTAACAGTCAAGGATACCAATGGCAAGGCCCTGTTCCACCCAGCAGAGGTAATTATAAACTGGGAGGAAAATTACCACAGACTCTTAAATACTGTTACCTCCTCAACAGTCGCAGGCAGCAGCCCAATCACTGCACAGGCAGTGGATAGTGTTTAAAGATGAAATAGTCACAGCCCTTTAAAAAATGAAAGGTCACAAGTCAGTAGGTCCAGATAAGATCCCCATTGATGTCTGGCACACCCTAGTGACTACAGGAATACCATGGGTAGGGAAGCTTTTTAATAAGTTAGCAAATGTGGACAGTGTGCCATCATTATGGAGAGAAAGTTCCACTGTTCAAGGGCAAAGGTGATGCCCAGGACTGTGGAAACTACAGAGGCAAAAGGCTAATAAGCTATTCTTTGAATCTGGGGGAGCAAGTAATAGAATGTCGCTTCAGAGACCAAACTCATTGTCTGGGGGAACCAATTGGGATTTATGCTGGGTAGGTCCACCACGGAACCAATCTTTATTCTATGCCACATGATAGAGAAGCATACAGCAGCAAGGAAGGACCTCCATGCAGTATTCATTGACCTGGAGAAGGCATATGATAGCATCCCTACACAGGTGCCATGGAGCGTTTTAAGGAAGAAGGGGGTTAACAAAGGCCATATTAGGATAGCACAGGATATGTATGACGGTGCCAATGCAAGGGTGAGGACAGCATGAGGAAACACTGCATTCTTCAACCAAGACCTCCTAGATAACAAGGCCTTTGCAGTGTCATGTCACACAAAGTAGTGCTAACCTGCTATGAAGACGACCATATTGTCTGTATTTCAAGCAGATTTTATTATTATTATTATTTATTTATGTACAAAAACCTGTACAAGATAAGAGCCAGGATAAGAGCCAAGGCTTTCATAGAAGAGCACATTGCTGCAAGAGCTGCTTCTTGAGAGAAGCTTTAAAATGTTTACAAGACAATATACAGTAATGGTTGGAACAAGAAAAAATTGAGGCCCTCAATGAGTACGGAAGGGCATTCCAGGCAGGAAGAGCTGCAGCAGGAAAGGTATGACTATGTAGGTCACGACAGGGAACAGCTGGCTGAAACAAAATGATGTGTCTGGCATACATGAGAAGATGATTTGAAATACTGGGAAATAAAATGACAAGGGTGGGCAGGATAACGGATGGCACTGGCTAGCATATTTAGGTGACAGAAGGTGAGAAATTGCTTGAAGGGAAGTACACAAAAACGAATACAATGGGGAGTCACCCTACTAGTGAAAGGTATACCCTAAAATGAGACGAAGAATCCTGTTGAATAGCAAACAAAGAGGCCGAAGCTGAGCCATAGTTAAAGAGATTAAGAAGGGACAAGCCAAATCAATTACTGTGAGAACTTTGGCACGAAAAACCTGAAGGAGCAGCTTGCGGGAAAGTGGGGGTTTAAGACGATTGAACAAAAACGATAAGTGATATTTCAGTCACTTTTTTAACTTAAATCATTTTCATACCTAAATCATATTATTATGGATTTGCTTAACTAAAATGTCACATAATTGTGTTGTGCCTGGATGCAAGGAATACTGCAGAAGTGCACTTAAAGTTCACATCTTTAGTTTTCCAACATCCCAAAATGGATTATAATGTAGCCATTAAGAGAAAGGATTTTGCATTGACCAAACACAGCAAGGTAAGCAGAGTTAATATTTAATGAGTGGTATTAGGCTGATATCAATTAGGACATAGGCTTATATATTTAAATTTAATTTATTATACTTCTAACATTGCTAAAAACTGAGTGAAAATAGGCTGAGGTGATATGGACCCATCAGAAGAAGAGGGGAGAGGAGCTCATTAGGTGTATCCCAGGAATGCAGGTGGTTGTAGCACCCAGGGCAGGGAGAAACCGAAGCTGATGTGGTAACAGGTGGTCATAAGGACATGGCAATGTGTGGGGTGAACAGGTTTGTTTGATGGTGTTTTAGGGCCCTTCAACTACAAGGTCATGGTCCATAAGGAGATGGCAATGTGTGGGATGGACAGGTTTGTTTGTTGGTGTTTTAGGGCCCTTCAACTACAAGGTCATTAGAACTCCATTCACAGCATAGTTCTTATGCAGAGACTGCACAGACACTACACTAATGTGACGATTTTTGGGTATTAGCAGTACCCAGGTTTCCCAGGTGGTCACCCATGTCAGTACTTGCTGGGGTTGCACTGCTGTGTGTCCAATGCAACAGGTACCTGGTGGGAAATATATGGGAGTGGAAGGCTAGAACCCACAGATCTTACGACGCTACAGACAGGATAAGGGTATGATAATGACTTGTAACATATTACTCCCAGTATGTACTAATGTTTTACACACACATTATGTGTTGTGCATATCATTCAAACTAAGCCTATGACATCTGAGATGTATAGAAAAAAATAATCATAGGGTTAGAAAAGCTAGGTATGCATGTTATTTGCATACCTAATGACAAAAGCAGTGGAGCAACTCCTAACCCTTTCCTCCTTATGGTAGGATCAGGTACCAATCTTGTCAGAGCAGCAAATTGCAATGGACACACCAGTACTCATCTGATCACTGAAGTTAAGCAGCACAACCCCCAACTAGTACTGACATGGGTGGCCGTTTGGGAAAACTGGGTACTGCTAGTATCCAAAGTCGTCACATTAGTGTGTGTCTGTGCAGTTTCTGCATTAGAACTACACAGTGGATGGGGCTCTAATGACCTCGTAGTTGAGGAGCCCTAAACAAAAAACCAATCTTGTCCTCATGAATGCACACAATGGTGTTATTTTGGACATGGTTTTCCACAAAGCTTGTTTATCATTGGTCTACTGTTCATTGGGGCACACCACTGATGCCAGTGAGTGAGCCAGGGGCGGATCCAGAGGGGGGAGCGATGCACCATTGCTCCCCCTCAGTGCTTCAATGAGGCACATATTTTAACTGATGCATGATTGAGCTTTGCAACTGATGAGGCATTGCTTCATTTGCTATTCCCATTTCTATACTGCCAGTCCAATCTGCAGTTGGCTAAACCACTGAAGATAGGACCTTATCTAAGGGGCTAGATTTATACTAAGAGATTCTGAATATTAAAAGTATTTGGGGTGCACTTTGAAGTGCTCCCCCT
Organism: Trigoniulus corallinus; assembly: GCA_013389805.1. Taxonomy (NCBI): domain Eukaryota; kingdom Metazoa; phylum Arthropoda; class Diplopoda; order Spirobolida; family Trigoniulidae; genus Trigoniulus; species Trigoniulus corallinus. The sequence goes on along the minus strand of JAAFCE010009125.1, from coordinate 6,671,512 downwards.
GATCCACCGCTGGAACGGTCAGTGGGGTGAGCTCCTACAGCTGGAAATTTTTTTAATCCACAACAGAAAAAATTCTTTATGCTCACTTTAGTATGTTTAAGAAACTTCTGCCCTGAAAATTGACAGCTTCATAAAGCATTATCTCCTACTAGTGTAAAACATCAAAATGTTAAATTAGTTTTAAACTTTTTAATATCCTAATTGAGCACTACAATCCACTAGGGTAGTTAAATCTTTCATGTAGTTTAGACACTTCCATAGTTATTGAAGAAAAAATAAAGTGAGGCAGAAATCAAAAATCGAGCATTCATCTGTAGTGTGTATTTAGGTATATAGCATAGGTAGTGTGTATTTTTAATTTGCATGTGTTTCTTACAAAAATTTGGAAATTATTTAGTTATTTTCATACCAATATTTACATTTAAAACGTTTTATATTTTATTAATAAATAACTCACTACTTTGCTGTGAAAGAGCAAGCGTCAGTATTCATTTGCAGTAGGTTTTAGCACTACTAATGATGACATCACGTATGTGTGAAAAGGCCTTAAGTTTAGTAGGTCTTGCTTCAACGTGCAGGTTGCTGTGTGTAAAAGGTCAGCACAGCCAATATCTATTGGCCCTAGTAATGGATGAGCTGCTGACGGGGACAGGGGAATGAGCCCCGCAGTGCCTGGTATTTGCTGATGACGCGTGAAAGCTTGATGGGTCCAAAGAGGATGTACAAAGTGGCCTACAAGACATTAACACAGCAATGGAAAGAGGAGGTCTCAAAGTAAACATGAAAAAGATGGAGTACCTAGCTTTCAATTTTAGTGACAAGGGGCAAGAGGGGTGAGATCCATTGTGAGGGTGAGGGTATACCAGTGGTGTAACAGTTTTGTTACTTACGATCATTTTTCCAGAGCAATGATGAGCAAGGATTCTGCACCGGGATTTCACCAAGTAAAGTTGGTTTCTGTTGTGGATGGTGTTTCATCTACACTTGTGAATTTCAACACCATTACTACTATGTCAATCTTTGGCTTCTGTTTTTGTTGGTGTTTAAGGTCCCGTCAACTACAAGGTCATTAGAGACCCGTCCACTGCATAGACTGCACAGACACTACACCAATGCGACGATTATTGGGTATTAGCAGTACCCAGCTTTCCCAAGCGACCACCCATGTCAGTACTAACTGGGCTTGCGTTGCTTAACTTCAGTGATCAGACGAAATCTGGTGTGTCCAACGCAACTCACCGCTCCCCTTTGGGATCTGTACCTTGTGCAAGAAGGAAGACCTTTCTAGATCAGCCTCAGTTAAATGTATCCTATGTCTGAGGCATACTCACACCGACTGTCTGAAGGTAAGTGCTGCCGAGCAAGACTTATTAGTTCGTACCTATAAATGTGGGCAGTGCCTGTTATCCGGAGATGATAACTAACCGATTAAACAAACATCCTGTCCAATTCCTACTACATCCTTGTCAAAGGGCGACTTAGGTGGGAAATCTGCTGGTGATGAAACAATGATTGCTGACTTTAAATATACAATGATATTCCAACACCTTAAAAAGCTGAATCCGTTAGTTAATCTGGATGACTCATTCCAGGAGTCCCAGATTTCAATCACTAACCTAACGCAAGAGCTGGTGGAGGTTAAAGCTGAGTTGTCCTCAGTTAAAACTGAGCTTGCTTCGATGAAGCCCCTCACTATAGAACTGGAAAAAGTAAAAGCTGAACTTTCTTCAATTAAAGCAGAACTTACTTCCATGAAGTGACTTATCTTAGCTATTTCAAATAATGAGCTTGAGCAACCACAATTATGTCCAAACAAACCTATTCTACTGTTCTTACAAAAATCATCTAAACCGAGAAATGTAAATATTCGTGCTCCGAGTCTGTTCGAGCGCCCTAGTCCTACCGTTGACTCTCCATTAAATGCCCTCAGCATTGATTTACCTAACGGGGATATACACACCGCCTCTGCCTCCCCAGCTTATCCTCCCAGGCCACAACCTGCTACTCCCCAACGCCCCACAAATTTAGGCCCTTGTCTCAGGGGGTGGCCTCAACTTCAGATGCAGACCTTATTTCTGTCCCCTGCTCGACATTCTTTAGGCTATTTGTAACCAGGTTCGGTCCCAGTGCTGGGAGCCCTACACTTCTGAGATACTTGATGGCCAGGTGCATTCCTTCCTCAAATCTATCTTAAAGCTTAAAACTAGATTTAGTTCTTATGCTTCCTTTGTTGTTACCTGTGATCGATCCTCAGAACCACTGATTGATAATCCAGAACTTTGGCCTAGTGGCATATTATTTCAGCCCTATAGGGGTATACTTCATGATACATCAATTCTGGAAGATTGGCGTCCTGACCCCTCAGTCTCCTGTGTATCCCCTGTGAAGGCGCTGGAGAGGAGCACCCTTGTCTCACTCCTATCACCTAATGGCCACTACACCCCTGAACATCTACTAACAGAACATTCGTGGGATGCGGACAAAGAGCCTGGACACTTTTACTAATACGGTGCTTTCACAGCACCATATAATTGTTTTGACAGAAACATGGCTTTCTGACAATCTCTCTTCAGATCTTTCCAGACTATTATCTCGTCCATTGGCTTGATAAACGCCCGTGCTATCGTGGCGGGGGTGTTTTGAATGCATGTAATACACCACTCCTTCCTTCTAAAGTCTGTATTACTGACACTAGCACTACTAGTAATTGTCTATTGGTGGTTCAAATCCACACTAGCCCAGGTTCTCTGCCATTTTATCTTATTGCCTGTTATCCATCTCCATCACTATCTACATCATCATTTGCACTTGAGCTCGAAAATTTAGCCTCTTTTACATTAGGACACTCGCAACTTATTGTAGTGGGAGATTTCAATGTTCCTCTGATAGACTGGTTCTCTCCCCCCTCCCCGACCTATCTTGGCAAAGCATTTCCTACGAAGGCGGTGGCACTTATTTCACTAATTACTAACTGTAAACTCAGCCAGTTCAATTCGATTCTAAACAGTAGTAACCATTGATACACTTATGCTTTACAGATATATATCCAAAGCACAATTACTAAAGTCGATCCACTTTCTTGCACAGATCTTCATCATCCTGCCTTGCATATCGCCTTCTCCCTGTTTTACTCTTCCCAAAGTACTTCCACCTCCCCGTCATTAAAGTGGAAGTGAGGGAATTATACAGGATTTTACAAGTTTCTGGCCGGGACTAACTGAGACCCTATTTTATCCTGCAAGTCATCCAAATTGGCTGTGGCCAAATACAGTAAAACCCCAATTATCCGGCATCCTTGGGACCAACCATGGGCCGGACAACTGAATTTTCCGGATAACTGAAGCACTCGTATATTGAAGGGTGTATCAAATGAACAGTGTTTCAAAAAGGATGAATACCCCTTCCCTGTACTACAAAATGAGCAAAAAAATCCACATTTATCTCAACTTTTTTAAGAACACAGCAACAAATGCACCTACTAAACATGCCTTTTCCATTTACAACACCATAGTCTTAAAAAATTAGTGTTGAAAGGTGTGAATACAGGCAAAGTTATTTATTTGATTCAAAACCATGTCACTTTTGCACAATTTCCCACCTTTTGTCCTCATCATACTGGTCTTTGAGCATAAAAAATCGTTAGAAACATTTTGATACAAAGTCATTAATGATTAGGCTACTCACAGGCAAGGAGGTGCCAGGGTGAACTTTTGGGGGCCATGTTCAAAATTATTTTGCAGGGCCTTCTGTGGGGGAAAAACATTTTACATTTTGAAACATTTTCATAAAGCCCGTGCGTTGGACCAGGTTCCAGAAAACGCACTGCAGAGAGCTGTATAAATGAATCAGTTGACATAGTGTATATATATTTTTTGAAAGGTTGTGATAAATTTGAAGTTCTGGCTCAATTTCTAGAAAAATGGATAATGCATTCACAGTATTTCAAAGAAATATTTGCATTTTGTACATCTTGATATAAGAGAAATCCAGTATGTCTAGTACTGCATGTTATTTTTTTAAATATTAAGTGCAGTCATATATGTGAACACGTTATACAGAATCCATATTTTTGGAAACATCTTGAATATCAGTTTGCTTGAATAATTTGATTTGTCTCACTTTGTAAACGTATTGCATTGCAATATAATTGTAAAATGATTCCCACTTGATGTACCCTGAATTTTATAATAGTTTTGAAACATTTATTGCCATATTGGAAAGGTAGGACCAAAGATTTAATGTCTCCCTATGACGTCAGAGTGCCATTTCTCCTTGCCGGATAAATGGTAATGCCGGATAATGGGGGTTTTACTGTACTATGCAGACCTTGCGATTTTTGTGGCTAAGTTCATTCCTTGGAAGTAGAACTCATCACAATCATCATCATTCCCCTTCTGGTTTAGCAGAGAGCTTAGGTTGACTCTAAAGAAGAAATGGAAGGCTTTGTACCTCCTTGGACAGCTTATCTTGCACTGATATTGCTGTGCAGGAGGTCCTGATAGCCATAAATAAATTCAGGCCTTCCTTTGCTCCTGGGCCAGATCTTCTGCCTTTGACTATAATTAAAGCATTTAGGCCCTTACTTGCACCAGTTCTTGCTGACCTCCTAAAATTGTTGTTTGGTGGATCTTTATATACCGTCTATTTGGAAATCAGCACATGTGGTACCTATCTACAAGGTAGGACCACGTTCTAACTCAGCAAACTGCCACCTGATTACTTTGCTTGCTCCTACGGCCAAAATTCTGGAACGAATTCTCCATCAGAGGATTCGATTATGATGTGAGAAGTTGTTAGCCTCACAACAACATGACATTAGGTCTAAATGCTCTACCGAATCCAACTTATTAGAACACACATTGTCCATATATTAAGCCTTTAATATGAAAAAGCAGTTGGATACACTGTTCTTAGACTTGTCAAAGGCCTTTGAGAGTATTCCCATCCCTCTCTTGATATTTAAGCTTGGTACCTATGGTATGTTAGCAAACCTATGTAAATTTCTGCAGTTATGCCTCAGAAATCGTTCCAACCATATTAGACTTGGTCCTGTAGTAAACACTTGCTGTTTTTCTCAGTCTGTGGGAGTCCCTCAGGGGAGTATTCTAAGCCCCCTTCTTTTTAACTTGTTTATAAATGACCTCTTTACTGCCATCCCTTCCTACGTCAAGCCACTGGCGTTTGCTGATGACATTAAACTATCAAAACAAATTGCAAATGCTAATGATGCAGTAATGCTTCACAACAGTCTTGTGGCTGCGGAGGACTGGTTAAGGACAAATTCCCTTTCAATTAGTCAGGTTAAAACCCATGCTATTACCTTTAGCTGGCTGCACTCTCCATATTGCTTTAGTAATGGATCTCCTATCACTGGTACTATGGTGGTAAAGGACTTGGGTATTGTTCTTGACCCTTTCTCCATGCATCTAACTTATTCTTATCTATAAAGTGCTCTATTTCATCAGTCAAGGGCATTGGTGGTCTATATTGTTACCCAAAGTTAGTACAACTCCTATTCATAAAGCTATTAGTCCCTGTGCTCTCTCTCTTCACCACTAGTTAAGACTAATCCATGACCGCTTCACAAGTTGTCATTTGCAGTCTGGCAGGTCCCACTCTTCTCCAAATACTATTTTCTATGTCATCCAAAATTTGGCTTTCCATCTTGCTGAGATCGCTTCCCACCCTCCAATTCAAATACAGATTCAAGGGTGTTCCACCACTGGATTTGCAAATAAAGTGGGCCCGACTTCTATTATTGTATCGACTGTTTAACAACAGATTAGATTGCCCATTCCTACTTCAAGAACTACGTTTTCGGGTTCCTTCTCACTACACCCGTTGAGATTCTCTATTTCAGCCTACAGCCTGCTAAAATTCAGCAATTCACCTAGCAATGACACATTTCAATGACTGCGGCTTTACAGTTGATTACCTTCTGACCTCACCGAGGATTTATCGGCATAATGCGATTTTGGCATTATTATACTTATCCAGCCGTTCTTCTGGAGCTACGTAGATTATACTGTGCCTCTCTTAGTGGCCGCCTATAGAACTAACTGGCTTTATAACTCTGTAGCAAGGTATCAATAGTCTGGCATGGTGATACTTCTGAGTAAGTGAGTCTATCATCCATTATGTTATGTCCGATGTGTGAGTCCCATTGGTTTGTAGTTTGCTTTCGTTGTGTATAGCATCTTAGTGTTTCCCCTTCCCAATCCTTATTGATACCACTTGATGATCAGTGTCCTTGGGGGTTGTAAAACCCTGTTATTGCTAACTGCCCATTCCCCAACCCTATCTGTCAGTCAAATCAAATCAAAATGGGGAGATAGATTCAGGGATTAATGCAGGATGGCTGACGTGGAAGCAAGCAAGTGGAGACCTGTGGGACCACTGGGTCCCAATAAAAGGCAAAATTTGCAGAACAGTCGTCAGGCCCACCATGCTGTATGGCACAGTGTTGGGCAGCTAGGAAGAACCATGAAAGGAGAATGCAAGTGGCTGAGAAGCGAATGCTGTACTACATGACTGGGGTGTCACGTGCTGACAGAGTATGAAATGATTACGTAAGAGATAGCCTAGGGGTAGGAGACATCCCAGAAAAGATGAGGGAGAAGTAGTTGAGGTGGTATGGGCATGTAATGAGGAGAGAGGAGGAAGAGCTTATCAGGTCTATTATAGGTGTGCATGTGATTGGAGGCACCAGAGGTAGGGGAAGGCCGAAACGGACACTATTTCTAACCCAGAGGTGACATTCTATTACTCTCATTATCCAAGTTTCATAGAATGGCTCATTAGCTTAATAGCTCTAAGTTACTTTGCCTGTGAAAAGTAGTACTGTCCAACTATCACGTCATCATCCCTAGCTATCTGGCTGAAATGTTTCCCTAACCACCTGATTCCTGTGATTCCTAGGCTATGCCACACGTCAAAAAGGATACTGAGTGGGCCAACAGCTTTTCGACCTGCATGCTTTTTGAAGTTCCTAAATGGATAGAATAACTTCAGGAAGCACTGAGAATTAAGGTCATAATAAAAAATGAAAGAAAGTGGTATTAACTTTCAATTAGTTATAAAGTGAGATGAGAATGATGGTAAACAATGTGGATCCAAGTACTTGGGACCCCATATACTGAATGAAACAAGGGACCTGTTAACACGCAATTCTGGTAATCAAAAGAAGTCCTGGTAACTATGGTTAATGTTACACAAAAATGGGAACTAATCATCAGTCATAAAAATGTAAGACTAATAAACATTAAATATTAAAAAGAATGTGTGACTAAGCATGCAACACTAAGCATCCCCAAACAAGTATGACATCTTTCCCACTGACCAGTTTCCAACATGCATCTTTATTTTTCAAGAGCACCATTATACGTTCAAAGGCTCTTTCTGCTTCCTTTTCAGAAACCCATTCAATGATACAATTTGACTACTTGATTTAAGTCTTACATTTACTACAGAAAGTAACTGTAACTGGTATATTTGGCACTGGTGCGGCAGGTGTCTCGGGCTTTGCCTGAAGTTACCGCGCAGCTTGCATCGGCTCCTGCTGGACCATCTGTCACTAAAGGTATACGAGGTGTGTTAGAAAAGTAATGAGACTGATTTTTTATTTAGCAAAGTTTTTGTTTTTTTCAAACATCAATATTATCTCCTTCGAAGTAGTTCCCTTTGGCAGCTATACACTGGTCGAGTCGTTGTTCCCACTCTTGGGAGCAGAGATGGAAGCCTTCAACTGGTAGGGCTTTTAAATGGTCGGTCACAGTCATTTGAATGTTCTCTAGAGTTTCAAAAACCTCCATGGTGCCAAAAAAGGATTGACAGTGACCAAGAATTCTGCAGTCATGTGATCACAGGTGATGAATCCTGGATATTTGAGTACAATCCTTAAACAAAGTTGGAAAGAGAAACGCGGCACACTCCACTCTTTTCCTCAACCAAAAAAATGTTGAATGAGCAAATCAAGGATGAAAACAGTGCTGATTTCCTTTTTTGACAGTAGAGATATCGTGCATAAAGAATGGCTCAGGAAAAGAGTGATTTGTGTGAGACCAGACAGTGCAGACAAGAGAATGCTTCATCATGACAGTGCCACATGTCACATGGCCATTTCTATCAGGGAATTTTTGACCTCAAAACGCATTCCTGTTGTTCCTCAACCCCCTATTCTCCCGATTTGAGTCCTTGTGACTTTTTTGTTTTCCCAAATTAAAACCAGTTGAAGGATTCCATCACTGCTCCTAAGACTGGGAACAATGAGTCCACTGGTGTATAGCTGCCAAAGGGAACTACTGAGAAGGAGATAATATTGATGTTTGAAAAAAAAACAAAAACATTGCTAAATAAAAAAAAAGTCTCATTACTTTTCAAACACACCTCATATATCACAAAGCTTAAGCGATCTTCCTCTACTGTCCCTGATGGGGTTCCATCAATAGTGGTTAAGTCAATTGATACTGCTAGCCTGGAGAGCCTTCCAGTGGGTGTATAATATGTGTATGAGGGTGGGGTACTTCCCGCCCATTTGGTGCAGGGCTTACATTATTGCTGTCCACAAAGAGGGTTCTTTAGGGGACCCTAAAAATTTCAGACCAATTGCTATTGTCTCTCCACTGGCACAGGTTCTGGAGAGATGGGTTTATGTCTTGGTCTGTGATGAACTGCTATGCGTAATACCTACTTCCCAGTTTAGCTCGTGGCCAAATTCGTCTATGCATGTTGCAATTTTTTTCAATTCTTGCGACTGCATCTTCTGCCATGGCCTCAGGTAATATCTATCTGCTGTTGCAAACAGATGTTGCCAAAGCCTTCGATACGGTTGACCACGGTTTGTTAATCAGTGCTTTGAACAGCACTCTGCAGAATACCTTTGTATCTAATCTTCTCAGGTCTTTTCTACATGACAGAACTGTCACGACCAGGTCTTCTCCTACCTCCAGAGTTTTGGTGCAGGGTGTCCCACAGGGGTCAGTTTTGGGACCTATTTTGTTCAACCTTGCCACTTCAGGATTACCTGAGGTGTGTCAGGGTTGGCAACTGTGGTCCTTCATTGACGATAACTACTTTGGCATGGAGCTTGCCCCTGATCGAATGCATGAGGTCCCCTCCTGATTCATACCCTTCTGGTGCATCTTGCAAGTTGGCATAGGTCCTGGGGTATGAGACTGAATGAGGATAAGTCAAACATAATTGTGTTTGCTCCTCACGCAGTCTCATTAACACTGAAAACAGTTAAGCCTTTTATTAGGCTTCTGGGGGTAGCGGTTGATGGACACCTGAAATTTATGCACTACCTGGACTATCGTAGAGCAAAGTTGTTCCACTTCTTGCTTTAAGTGCCTCAAACCAGTCCTAGTGATCTCCCATCTACTGGCTTTGTTCCATGCCAAGGTGGGGGCGGCTCTTTGGTTTACAGCCCTATTTTTGGTGGGGCTTACAATTTCTCAGCTCGGTCCTCTTCGGGTGGCTTATAATGCTGTGCTCAGTGATTTTTTGGCTTCCTCCGTGGGTGAGTATTAAGCAGTCCTCTGATCAATTTGGTATCCTCCCGTTTGCCATGTGGCTAAAGTATTGCCAGCTAGTGGTTGTTGCATGTGCACTGAGAAATTGGTTACACCCTCTGCATGCTATTACAAGGTTTTTCTGGGCAGATGTAGCTGTCAGGTGCACCTATCGTTTCTTGTTCGTTTCACGTGTACCTTTTACAGACATTGGGTGAAAGTTGTTCCCCTTTGTTATGTTCCAGCACTGGAACGGACTTCCCTATGAACTCGGATCTAGCGTTTTTCTGTGTGTTCACCATAAATGCCTGTCCACTTCCAGGCACTTCAGTGTTGAACTGTTCAAGTGTCTTTTAGAGAGATAACATGGGATGTATCATGTCTGTAGATGTGGAATGTCCTATTTATGTATGTAAATAAATAAATAATTTTCAGTAACTCACCTCCTTCAAATGCAGCGAAATTCCATCCACTAAATTCCTTAATTCATGATTTGTTTGAATAAATGCTGAAAATAAAGTAAAAATTATTTCTTACAAAACGGAAAAGTTAGAAACACAACAAACAACAACCTGATCCAAGATGCATATTGAATATCTTTGGTTTGGTTGACAGTGCCATGATCCAGTGTTAGCAGCAAAGGGCATTGAAGGATGGCATAAAGTGAATATATAATGCCCAATTAGTAAGTGGGCACATCCCTATAGTTATGATTCCTTTCTCTTTTGGGATTCCTTCCCATTACCACTACTTGGCTCATTCCCCAACACAAATCATCATCAACATATCATTCTCCTGCTCGAAACTGGGTCAGGTGTGGGAGTTCCAATCCCTCACACCCGCCGATCCACAACCAGGCCCCCATCCACTCACCACAAACACATGTCCTTTTCTACCATCTGTTTCCACGTCCGCTTTGGTCTTCCCCTCCCCCTGGTGATACCGACCACCTGCAGTCCCACGATGGACCTAACTAGTGCCTCCTCCCCCTTTTCATCACATGCCCATGCCGCCTCAACCTGCTTTCCCTCATCTTCTCAGTGATGTCTCCCACTCCTAGATTGCCTCTAACATGGTCGTTTTGGATCCTGTCAGCACGTGACACCCCACTTTCAGATCCTGCCAGCTCGTGACACCCTCCTCACGGCCCAACACTCCAAGCTTTACAGCATAGCTGGTCGCACCACAGTTCTGTAGACTCTGGCTTTTAGTTTTATAGGCACCCGGTGGTCACACAGGACTCCACTTGCCGGTCCCCACTTTGGCCAACCTGCCTTGATCCCTGATTTCCCTGATTTCCCGGAGCACTGATCCTAAGTATCTAAACTCTTGCACTGGTGGTATCACCACCTCCTTTGTGAACCTCGCCCTCTGTTCCCTGACCACGCCCACCTTCACCCTGAAGCTTCCTGTGTTACCCCAAGCCATCCTCACCCCATCAATAGAGCTGCCATACATATCTTTTACTATTCTAATTATAGGCCAATAGCTATCATCTCCCCACTGGCTCAGGTTCTGGAGAGGTGGGTTTATGACCTGGTTCGTGACGAATTGTTATCCGCAATCCCGGTATCTCAGTTCAGCTCACGGCCAAATTCGTCCATGTCCTTTCCAATTTTTTCTATTCTCGCTACAGCGTCATCTGCTATGGCCTCTGGCAATGTCTATTTGCTATTGCAGACTGATGTTGCCAAGGCCTTTGATACGGTGGATCATGGGAGGTTGATCAGCTTATTGAATCGTACTCTTCGGAATCCCTTTGTTTTGAATCTACTTAAATCTTTCCTGGGTGGTAGAACTGTTGCGACCAGGTCTTGCCCTACGTTTAGAACCTTGGTGCGTGGGGTACCACAGGGTTCAGTTCTGGGGCCAATTTTGTTTAACCTTGCCATTTCCGGATTACCCGAGGTGAGTCAGGGTTGGCGACTTTGGTCTTTTGCCGATGATAATTACTTTGGCATGGAGCTCTCCCTTGATCAAATACATGATATTCCTGTCCTTATAGATGCCTTCCTTGTCCGTCTTTCAAGTTGGTACAGTTCTTTGGGTATGCAACTGAACCCGGATAAGTCGAATGTAATAATATTTGCCACGCTGGCTGTTTCATCCCCGTTGATTATGTGTAAACCTTATATTAGGATCTTAGGTGTATTAGTTGATGCGCACTTGAAATTTGTTTGTTATCGGGACCAGCTCAGAGTTAAACTCTTTTCACTTCTTGCATTATTCAAACGCCTTAAACCTGTGTTAGGTGTTTCACGTTTGTTGGTATTGTTTCATGCCAAGGTCGGGTCCTTACTTAGGTTTGCAGCGCCTTTCTTGGCAGGGCTTACCAAGGTCCAGCTCAGGCCTCTTTGAGTGGCTTTCAATGCTGTTATTAGAGTAATCTTTAGACTTCCTCCTTGGGTCAGTATTAAGAGATCCTGCTATCAATTTAGAATGCTCACGTTTGACTTGTGGCTTAAGTATTGCCAGTTATCTGTTGTTGCAGGTGCATTGAGGAATTCTCGGCACCTGTTGCATGATATTTCTAGATTTTTTCTTGCTGAAGCTGCTGCCCGGCAAACTCGTCGTTTTTTGTTTTACTCATGTCATCCTTTTAGGGACTGTAGATCTAAATTGTTCCCTTTGATAATGTTCCAGCACTGGAATAGGCTTCCCTACGCAGTCAGATCTAGCGTTTTTGAGTGTGCTCACCATAAGTGCCTCTTTACCTGCAGGCATTTTAGTTCTAAATTGTTTAACTGTCTTTTGTCTAGTGTTACGTAACCTATCATGCTTATTGTTATGAATGTACCATTGGTATGTAATAAATAAATAATAATAATAATGTGTCCTTCGTCAACCCCTTTTCATCTTAGCACTTCTAATACTACCTGTCTAGGAACACTATCATAAGCCTTCTCCAGGTCAATGAATACTGCATGAAGGTCCTTCTTTGCTGTCCAATATTTCCCTATCATCTGCCTTAGGTTATATATTGGCTCCATTGTGGACCTACCAGGCATAAAACAAAATTGATTACCCTGGACAGCCATGCACTGTCTGAGGCGACCCACAATGACTCCCACGGCTTCATAGAGTGGCTCATTAGCTTGAAGCCTCTATAGTTTCCACGATCCTGGGTGTTACCTTTCCCCTTAAACAGTGGAGCTATCCAGCTTTCCCTCCATGCTCATGGATTCGGTTTCCATTTGTTAACTTATTGCAGAGCCGTGTTAGCCGTGTGACTACTGTGGCCCCAAGGTATGCCAAACATCCATGGAAATTTATCTTCATGTAAATTACGGATGAGTTCCAGTGCCCTGTGCAGAGCTGTGAACGCTGCAGTTAAGACGCTGGTGAGGCCTGGAAGGCGGCCCCTAGGAGATGACCAGTTGTAAAGATTGACCAACCCACAGAGGTGCCACCCTTCAAACCATCCATAAAGATAAAATCACGGCCCTGATAGGTCACAGAGAGGCGTCCAACCTCCTGTTGGCACACTGACCTATCAGTACTGGTTTTGGGTAAGGCTGCCAGCATTAAATTTAAACTTGGCTCTGGCACTGTCCAGGTCGGCACAGAGTCCGGCAGTACAGGCTGCACCCTAGGTAGAGTCACACCCAGGCCAGCAAGACAGTCCATCCAACGCACACCGAATGGAGGGGGAACCCCCTGGCGGCGGTTGAATGGCCGTCTCACAATGTCACTAAAGACGGCTGGGTGTGTAGGGTGCTGTGGCTGACCTTTCAGCTGCAAAATGTATGCAGCTGCCAGGCACTGCCGCCGCACAGTCAATGGTGGCTCACCAGCCTCAGCATAAAGGCTGAGTACTGGACTTGTGCGGAACGCCCCAATGGACAACCGGATGCCAGCGTGATGAACACTGTCCAGCATCCGGAGAGTAGATGGAGCGGCCAGGCCATATACGCCGCAGCCATAATCGAGACGGGATCGAACGAGTGATCTGTATAGGCGAAGCATCACCGTTCGATCTGCCCCAAAACCAGTTCCCTGCAGGCACCGCAGAATATTAAGGGAGCGAAGGCACTTAGCCTTCAGCTCCTTCAAGTGCGGGACCCATGTCAGACGGCTGTCAAAACGGAGACCAAGAAACCGAGCCGCCTCTACAACTGGGAGGAGGTGGCCATTCAAGGTAAGCTGAGGCTCAGGGTGGAGCCCTCGCTTACGACAGAAGTGCATGACCATTGTCTTGTCAGGGGAGAACTTATAGCCACGTGAAGTGGCAAACTCGTTGGCACTATTGAGTGCCAGTTGCAGCTGACGCTCAATGCTGTGCATCGTGGCAGCCCGGTACCTGATAGAAAAGTCGTCCACAAAGAGGGACGACTTTACCGGGGGGTGAACGGAGGATGGTAGGCCATTCACTGCAACAGCAAAGAGCGTCACACTCAAGACGCTCCCCTGTGGGACACCATTCTCCTGCAGGAAGGCCGAGGAGTAGGTGTTACCCACACGCACTCTGAAGGTCTGTTCGGACAAAAAGCTATGGAGGAAGAGGGGCAGATTACCCCTGAGCCCCCACTGGTGCAAGGTCTCCAGTATACCATGGCGCCATGTGGTATCATATGCCTTCTCCACATCAAAGAAGACAGCCACTAAGTGCTGTCTGTGGAGAAAGGCCTCACGTACTGCAGTCTCTAGTGAGATCAGATGATCCACCGAAGACCTGCCAGCACGAAAACCACATTGGGCATCGGCAAGAAGGTGGTGCCGTTCCAGATACCACACCAGGCGCCAATTAACCATTCGTTCCATGGTTTTGCAAAGACAGCTCGTCAATGAGATGGGTCTATAATTTGTTGGAAGGCTACTATCCTTCCCAGGTTTTTGCAGTGGGATTATAATAGCCTCTCGCCAACCTGCAGGGATTTCATGATGCTGCCAGATGTAATTAAATACCTCAAGGAGGTATCTAACGCCATTCTCTGGTAGGTGTCGTAGCATTTGATAGTGGATGCTATCTGGTCCAGGGGCAGTATCCCTGGCTCTTGCTAGAGCTGCCTGGAGCTCCCAAGGGGTAAATGGATTGTTATACCCCTCGGCGACACCCCCAGCAAAATTAAGTGGGTGGCGTTCTGCAGCTTCTTTAGACTGCATAAATGCTGCCATGTAGTGCTGGGAACTGGAGACGGCTGCAAACGTCCTTCCCAGTTCCTCAGCCACCTCACACGGCAGAAGGCAATGTCTTCCTTGTACAAGGAGACCTGAGCCACATGATGGTAAATATCTGCCTTGGATCTTCCTCAGCTTTTCCCAGACTTTCTTGGAGGGCGTGTGACGGGTAAGTGAGGAGACGTACTGACTCCATAGGAGCGTTTGGCCTCCTTGATCATCCGTCGTGCATTTGCCCGGGCTCGGAGATAGTCAATACGATTGGCCTCGGTGGGACGAGATTGAAAGCTGCGAAGGGCTCGTCGGCGAGCCCGAATCGCACTCCGACAATCCTCCGTCCACCATGGCACCCGTGCTCGTTGTGGGTTACACGAGCTCTGGGGGATGGATGCCAATGCCGCCCCGACCACCACCTCTGTGAAGTGACTCACTAGATCGTTGACCCCATCAAAATCACACAGTGGGCGGAAATGTATATGGTGGGCGAACTCCTCCCAGTCCGCCCGACGCAGACACCACCGTGGTGGGTGTTGGGGCAATGCCCCATCTCCACTGCTAATCTTGATAGGGAAGTGGTAACTTCCACAAGGGTCTGACAGAACCTCCCACTGCAAACCTGGTGCCAACCCGGGAGAGCAGATGGAAAGGTCTATACACGAAAGACCACCGGTGGCAGTCATCACATGCGTGGGGGCACCTGTGTTGAGAACAATGAGGCCAATGTGTGACACCCATTGTTCCACAAGTCGCCCTCGGGGGTTGTGACTGTCCGAGCCCCATTGTGGATTATGGGCATTGAAGTCACCCAAAATCAAGAAGGGTCTTGGAAGCTGGGCAGTGAGGGAGTCGAGGTCTGCCCATGGGATATCGATCCCAGGAGGCATGTAGAGGGAACATAAGAGTGGTAGGCACATCCAGTTGCAATGAGACCGCCACTGCTTGAAGACGCGTCTGCAAAGCAACCGGCACATGCATGCACCCATTCCAGATAAGGATAGCCACCCCTCCCACAGGGTGGCTTCCTTGCTGCCGGGTGTCTGCAAATGTTGTGTACCCCCGTAGTGAAATGGGGGTATCACTCTGACACAGAATCTCATGGAGGGAGATGCAGACAGGGTTGTGCCGAGAGATCAGAAGTTTGATCTCGTCCCTCTTGTGGGAAAAACCTCGACAGTTCCATTGTAGGAAATTTACCATCAAGTATTCTTTGGTGGCTTATTTTTATTCCTCCCTTTTCTCCGTCCCACTGCAGAAAAGGGAGGGATGCCTTCAATTGGTTCATCCTCCTCCTACTCGAAGGAGGAATCCCCATCTTTCCCCAGTTGGGGCATGAAACCACCTCTTGCTCTCTGCCGTTGGCTAGAGAGTTTGGGTGGACGAACCAAGGACACCCGCCCCACTGTGGAAGTGGTAGGTGTCCCTACTTTTTTTCCACCTGTCTCACCCACCACCCTCTCCGTGGAGGGGGCTGGCTGGACTGAGACAGGGAGGGAGGCCTTCACAGGAGATGCCTCTCTTTCATGAGCAGCATCTGGGGCCTCCAAAGAAACTGGCACCGCCATTATTGGGGGGCCCATGCATGGGCCAGAGGCGGTGGTGGAGCCGGAAGTAGCCGTGGAAACGGGGTCGGGGTCCGTCTGGCAGCCAATGCTTGCACAGACCGGCACTCTGTGGACCCCACGGGCCCGAGAGGGCGTCAAACGGATGAGAGGGGGGAGTTGAGGTAGTGTGTCCTTCTGGGTGCAGACAGACGACACAGCAGCTGCCTTGGCAGCACCTGCATAGGACACCACACGACTGGGGGTCCCTGGCAAGGCTAGCAGCCGCCGCGCATCCGGAAAGCTGATACCCTTCTGGACACGCAACTCCTGGATTGCGCACTCCTGCAACCAAGTAGGGCAGTCCCGAGAAGACGCGGGGTGGTTGCCCTTACAGTTCAGACAAAAAGGTGCAGTCTTACAAGACTCTGGGGAGTGGTCTCCCTGCCCACAAGTGCCACACATGGCCTTGGCAGAACAGGAATTCTGGCCATGGCCATAACGTTGGCACTTGAAACACCGAAGCGGGCTCGGTATGAAAGGACGCACAGGCAAGCGGAGGTAGCCAGCCATGATGTACTCTGGCACCTTGGGCCTACCAAAGGTCAGCACCAAGGTGTCAGATGGCCGGGATTCTCCATCCCATTGGACAGAGGTGCGGCGGACAGCCACCACACCCTGGTCCCTAAGCTCCTCCCCTATTTGCTCTTCTGACTCCCCACGCAGATCGGGGCACCGCACCACACCTCTGCTGGTGCTTAAAGTGCGATGCGGTTCGACCACAACGGGGATGTCACCGAGTTTCCGCATTTTTAATAATGCTTCGGTCTGGTGATTGGCAGATGCCTCCACCAACAAGGTGCCATTGCGCAGTTTCTTGACCGAGGTCACATCACCGGCAATGCCCTTGATGGCTTTGGTGATAAGGAAGGGCGACGCCTTCCCCAAGGATGCACCATCCTCCCCGGATATGGAAAGAAACCGGGGAGGGTAGGAAGAAGGAATAGAAGTGCTTTTGACTGCACCTGAGGCTTCCTTATATGCAGGAACACGCTTTGCATCAGCGGTGGAGCCCTGCACCTTAAGGCTAAGAGGCCGTTGCCTCTTTTTAAGGGCAGGTGCTGATGTATTTGACACCACAGAGGCATTCCCTGATCCAGTTGAGTGACTGGGGGAACGCGGCCTCTTAGTTGGAGCAGTGCTCGTCTCCATTAACTCACTGGCAGCTGGCCCACTCAGTTGAGTGGGACCGAGCCCGCCATCTTCCAGCTCAACACAAGTCATTGAAACTAAAGAAGGGAGAGGGGTGGGGTTTTTTGAAGAGGCCCCCAGCCTCTGGGTTATAGTTGCCATAATTGTAATAAATTATGATTTCACTGCCAGCAGGTCTCACCCACCACCGAGCCCAACGCCCATTCGGGTCGTCGAGACTACTTGGACAGGATACCGTTAGGGTGGCATAATCCCCGAGTACCGGACCATTGGCATCGGGGTTGACTGCCGGTCCACTTACAGTCACCCTAGGAGGCATAACAACTTATGCGCCCCTGGCCGATTGACCAAGACCGGGCTACTGCCTTGGCCTCCCGTTTGCCCCGGAAGCTGTGACCAAAGTGATGTCTTGGATGTGTAGGGCCGCAGCCCTAGAACCTCCTCAATCACCAGGATCCGCTTTTCCCAGGGTATGGGTCTCCACGCACGGCAAACACGCGGGTAGGCGTTTGTTTATGGTCACCTCAGTGAGGAGCCTACGTCGACCGAGAACAAGTCAGACCGAACACTGGAACAACCACGATGTTGGTATCGTCCTGTCCAGAACACGTCGTAGACAAAGACGATAGTGGTGTTGTCCAGTCAGGGGCAAGAAAAAGTCACCCCGTTTTGTCGCCTCTTACGACATGCAGGTATGCAGTGTGCCTATTCTACCCCAGGCACACACGGGTAGTCCGCCCTCGCATACAGTCCGCCCTCGCATACAGTCCGCCCTCGC